>JAODAL010016858.1:0-79412 GCA_025379985.1 Phyllomedusa bahiana
ACAACAATGGGGTTTTTCCCTGTTTGTAAAGCCCTGCAGTGTTTTTCTGTTTCTTCTGGGGGGCAGAGTGAAAATGTGCCGGTCCTTATTTGAGTGAGGGCAGAATGCAAGCTCCGTGAATACGGCCAAAACGGGGGGGGGGGGCTAAAACGAATGTAAATACCTCTCAGTATAAATGAAAAGGAGGGGGACGACCAGCATGGATATTGTGAAAACGAAACAGAAGATAAGGAAAACAGTAAATCCCAAACTTTTAATGACATTGATTGCAAGTTACTTGTTCTCCGCCCCCTTATTCTAAGACCATTAATGAAATGATACAACCCTTTTAATTTATTTTGTGTGAAAATTAAACTTTCCCCCACACAGAAATTTTAGAATTTTTGAAATGCAACTTTTTCAAATTTTCACAACATTTGATATTTTTACAAATAAACAAAGAATTTTTCCCCAAAAAATTTATTACAACTTAAAGCACAATTTGTCATTTGTCACGAGAAAACAATCTCTAGATCACATGGGAGATAAAAGCATTAAAAAGTTATTCCCTCCCCTCACTCTCTAGCGCACATTTCTGTCACTTCCAACAATTTGGCATTTAACTGTTTTAGATTACGGGTAGGGTGGCAGGTCCATCAAATTTACCACCCCAATTTTGTCACAGGTGGCCCATTTGAAAATCTAGCACTTTTTCCCCTTCGTCTCACCATACAAGTAATAGTTTAAGTTCTTGCGAGCGGGGCCCCCACCCCTTGTGTCCATCTGAAGTAGCTTTTCATTGTGAAAATGTAGTCTTTTTGTCTGTACCTTTACCCCAAATTGTAAACGGGGAAATATGTTGGCGCAATATAAATAAAAGGTTTTTTTATTATTTCCACATAAAGTGATGGTGCCCGATTTGAAAATGGGCCGTGCTAGAGGTCATAAATGGCGCAGCCATAAGGGGGTTTAAAGGAGTTGTCTCATTACAAGCTTTTAGCCTAATTAAGTGTGCCTGGCAGTTGAATTGAGGGGCGGGGCTTCTTGTCTGCCTCTTCTCCTCCCTCTTTCCCCCTCCCCTCAGCACACAGAAAGCTCTCCTCCATAACTTCTAAACAGCAGGGGGGAGGGCGAGGGGGTTTGCTGCCAGAGTTAACCCTGTGTGTGGCTGCCTAGGTGTGCCTGCCTAGCTGTATTAGGGCTGATCTATGAGTGTGGAGAGGTCTGTGAAGCTGTGTATGCTAATAGCAGAGCAGAGGGGATGCATGTGTTCCTATACCCCCTGTGCCATGATTGTGCCTGGCATGCCCCCTGCTTTTGGTTCTGGTCACCGGCCACGGCCGGTACGACGTAAACCATGGTTTTTAACGTAATACTTTGTCTTCTTATTCACTACTGTGAACTGGTCCTTCTTTCCGTGTAGGTAATTGATTCCTGGCCAACGCCCGTGGCCAGGAATCCTCCAGCACTCTTTCAGTTAAACCAGTGTCCCCCCTTGATTGACAGCCTTTTTTCCCTATCTACCCCTTGTGTTTTTCCACCAATCCCCTCTGTTCTGTGGTCGCTGCTCACCTATTTAAGAATCCCTTCACCAGTACCCTGTGCCCCTGCTATAGAGTCCTTTTGTTTTGTAGCTAGCCTTACTTTGCATTTCCCTTTCCCTGTATTTGACCCTGCTGTTCTCTGATTAATCTCTCTCTTAGTGATTTGGAAACTGCTGCCCCCGTCTGGTTTTTGACCTTTGGCTTGTATTTGTTTACCCTTTTTTGTCTCACATCTCCGTACCTCTCTGCCCGTACTGTTGCCGACTTTGGACCGCCCGACTTGCTTTTTGTTCTGTGTCTGTTTGTCTTTCTGTGTTGCACCTATAATAGTGCAGCCATCAGTTTTCCCGGGTTTGGGGCCGGCCTATTAAGGAGTCGGGTTTCCCCAAAAGGCAGGGACAGGGTTTGGGATCAGAGTCGGGGCCCACTTGTCTGTGTCTGGGTGTGCGTGTCCCTAAACCGGTCCCTGACATTATAGCAGGCCCTTACCCAATCAACTCCCCCGGCGGTTTAATTAGAGTACCGACTTGTCGGTCACTGACCGCCTGGACGGTTGACAACTCAGTTTCAGGGATGGCGGGGCTCATTAACCAAATGTCGCAACGTCTGGATGCCATAACTACCCCCGGCACCCGGTCTTCCCGTCCCGTCTGTGTCCGCACCTGCCCCTGTTTTTGGAATCCTAGCACCCGTTACAAATCTAAAATCTTCTACCAGATCGCTTTGATGGAAATCCAGAAGGTACCGAACTTTCAGGGAATCCTGTCACCTGTTTTTCCGTTTCCCAATTTTTTTCCCACTGAAGCGGAAAAGGTAGTAGTTGTGGTGTCTCTCCTCCAGGGCCCACCTCAGGATTGGGCACTAGCTATGCCACCTGAAGCCCTGGAATGGAGTTCGATTGAAAGATTTTTTTCAGGCTTTAGGCCATGTCTATGACAATCCCAATCGTGTGGCATGGGCAGAAACTCACCTGCTATCTATTCAGCAGGGTCGCCGATCAGCCGAACAATATTGTCTGATTTCGCCAATGGTGTACCATGACCGGGTGGTCTGACCACCCCTTAAAACCCTCTTCAGAAAAGGGTCTATCAGTGCAGTAAAGGATGCTATGGTCAGCCATCCAACCCCTGATACATTAAATGAATTTTTTGACTCTAGCCCGGGTGACTATTGACAAAAGGGCTAAGAGAGAGAGCAGGGAAAAACAAGGGGGGTCAACTGTTCAGTTCAAGTCAAATTTTTCTGTAAAACCTCCTGTTACTTTCTCTGAAAATTCTCCTCTTCTATCCTCACCACCTTCTCCTGAAGAAGAACCAATGGTGTTGGGTTTTACATCTGCTGCCACCAGGAGGAGACATCGGCTGGAGAATGCCTTGTGCTTTTATTGTGGAAAATCCGACCATTTTCTGAGAGACTGTCCGACTAGCCCCAAAGCCCACCTCGAGAAAACGCTGAACGCCTCGTAATTCCAGGAAGGTAACTCGGGTATACAGGTACCTCCTAACTCTGGTAATAAGTTTTTTTTTGCCTGTATCCTTGGTCTCTAATTCTAAGAATTTTGCTTGTCAAGCTATGATGACTCAGGCGCTGCTGCTAGTTTTATTAGTATGTCTGTTGTCCAGGCCTTGGGTTTGGGACTAGTTCCGTTAAGTGCTCCCTTTTTGGTTTCAGGGGTGGATTCTACCTCCCTAACCGGGGGAAGAATAAAATTTCGTACTGCTGAGATCACTTTGAATGTTGGGAATTCGCATACGGAAAAACTTTCGTTTTTTGTCATGGAGAAACTCGCTGCGGATATTATTCTTGGCTTGCCCTGGCTCCGCCTCCATAATCCTGTGTTTGACTGGAGAACCACTGAGCTGATCAAATGGGGTGACTCATGTGGTTCTCATTTGAAGACTGTTGATCCCTTGGTGTGTGCGGTAATTAATGCTCACGATATTTCATGTAAATCTGATGTTTTAGATAGAGATGTTGCTGATAATTTGCCTCCACACCAGCCTGATGATTGTACCATAGACCTTGCTCCGGGGGCAAAGCTTAACTTGTCTGCTCCGGAGCAAGAATCTACAGTATGCATTTGCATATTAAAGAACCTGAAAATTTTCTTTCTCCGGAAGTAGTGTTCTCGACTACTGATTCACAGAGTTCTGCTCCGTCTAAGCTGTTTCCCTTTTGCTATGAGGAGTATTCCCATCTCATGTACTCTGCTGCTACAGGTTGTAAAACTGAGATAAATTCCGCCATTAATCGACTTTGCACAGTCTTGGCAAAGAGTCATAAGACTTTTAAAAAAGCCCAACTGAGAATCAAAAAACCTAATGGTAATCGCCGACCAACCTAAATTTTCCGTCTCCGAGGGCCCATCGGCAAAACATGCCCCTGAGTTAGTAAAGGGAAAAATTTTACCAAGTATACTCTGGGCCAAAACCTAGAAGGTCTGTTGAGGGTCCGGGGGCCCCCATAGAGAGGGGGGGACTGTCATGATTGTGCCTGGCACGCCCCCCGCTTTGGTTCTGGTCGCCGGCCACGGCCCGGGAAAGACGTAAACCATGGTTTTTTTAAAGTAATACTTTGTCTTCTTATTCACTAGTGTGAACTAGTCCTTCTTTCCTGTAGGTAATTGATTCCTGGCCAACGCCCGGGCCAGGAATCCTCCAGCACTCTTTTAGTTTTAAACCCGTGTTCCTCCTTGATTGACAGCCTTGTTTCCCTATCTAGCCTTGTGTTTCTTCCACCAATCCCCTCTGTTCTGTGTCTGCTGCTCACCTATTTAAGAATGCCTTCTCCAGTACCCTGTGCCTGCTATAGAGTCCTTTTGCTTGTAGCTAGCCTTACTTTGCATTTGCCTTTCCTGTATTTGACCCTGCTGTTCTCCTGACTAATCTCTCTCTTAGTGATTTGGTACTGCTGCTCCCGTCTGGTATTGACCTTTGGCTTGTATTCTGTTTATCCTTTTGTCTCACATCTCCGTACCTCTCTGACTGTACTGTTGCCGACTTTGGACTGCCCGACTGTGCTTATTTGTTCTGTGTCTGTTTGTCTTGTCTGTGTTGCACCTATAATAGTGCAGCCATCAGTCTTCCGGTTGGGGCCGGCCTATTAAGGAGTCAGGTTCCCCAAAAGGCAGGGACAGGGGCTGGGATCAGAGTCAGGGCCCACTTGTCTGTGTCTGTGTGTGCCTGTCCCTGACCGGTCCCTGACACCCTGCTTAGCATACAAATCTCCACATCTTCAGCAACAAACAGACCCTGTCAGAAGAGGCACAGGGCAGCTGTGAAGTGTTACTATACTCAGGATGTGTCACTAGTACAGCAGAGCATGAAGCGTTCACATGCCCCCTGATCTGTTCTTTTGGTATAGTCACAGCTCCCAGACACATCATGATTATAGTAACACACAGGGTCACTGCTGTCACATCTATTGATGAGCCTCACCTCTGCTCTCCTCAATCTGTGTAGAGAACAGGAGGAAGCAGGCACACATAGGGTTAATCCAGGCAGCACAGCTACACAGAAGCCAGACCCCTCCCCCTACCTCCACTACAGAAGTATTCTGTGTGGGAGGGGCTCTGTGCTCTGACCTGTATTCTGAAGATGATGAGTCATCAGCCCTGACAGCCAGTGAGATAAAGATCAACAGGTCAGCTGCTATAGAGATTTGAGAAGCTGATCTACTACTACTAACAGGGATAACTCAAAATCAGTAGGACATTTGTAATGAACATATATTGCAAAAATGCTTGTTTTTTGAAGATCTTTTAATTAAAACCCAATCATTGTAGCGAGGCAACCCCTTTAAAAAGATGTACAAGTAAAATTCCGAGAACCTACAACAAGTTGGGACAAAAAAGGTCATCATTCTATAAATTCAACTTTTTATCCCATTAAGTCTAGACTACTGGCATTAGACCAGTTTCAGCACAGGGTGAAGGCTGATTTACTTGCTTTGAAATCTATACAATCACAAAAAAACTAGGAATACATTTTCCAATACGAGGAGAGTCCATTATAAAGCAGTACAGCAACAGAAAAATAATAACAGCATCGTTATAAAAAAAAGAACCTAATAAGGTCAGAGCAGTGGTGGATTTAGATGCTGCTCTGTATAAACAACAGGCTTTGGACAAATTGAGGAATTATAACACATATCGCATATAGTCTAAAGATCCAACATGAGTTTTCAAATCTAAGCTTCATTATCAAATGAAGGGATACAGGAGCTTTAAGAGTCATTTATAATAGAGAGTATTGAATTCTGTATCACTCCTCTGTCTTATGGTATCCCAAAATTACTTATAAATAAGTTGCTTCCTAATTTACGCCCCATCATATCAGGGATAGGATCGCTAAATAATTGGATTGATATACATTTACAAACTTTTGTCCAAAAATTGCCAGCGTCCATCTTCGTGGTAGTAATATGGTACTACAAGCTTTTGAGAACTGTAGTTGAAATAATAGCAACATATGAATGACATGTGGTGTAGCCTGGTTTCAAGATAGGTGCAGGTCTCAGAAGTGGGATCCACACCTATCATATGTTGATGACATGTTCTATTGATATTTATATCAAACAAGAACGGCCACTTTTTCTTTTTTCTTTTTTCTTTTTGTTTGTGCAGCCTTCGCTCAGACACAATAACAGGGCCTCCAACCCTACACATTCCTTATTCAAGCAAAAAAGTGCCAAGAAAGCTTAAATAAAACTTACAGCTTTATTGTAATCCACGATAAAAAAGGCTTCTTGCAAGCACTTTAAGTATCACCCCAATATTAGGAAGGCACACATGCTCAATAAATGAGTACAAATATATACAGGACCGACAGTCTTTCTTTGACTCTGAAAAGAGTTTCACATGAGAGGAATAACAACCGGGAAAAGGCCCTTCTTACTAAAGAGAATCCGAGGTACCTATTTTGTACATTGTACCAAAAATTCATAAGTCACTTGAAACCCCCCCAGGTCGTCCGATAGTGTCGGGCATCGGACTCAATGCTTGAGCCATTGGCTGTATACCTAGACACCTTTACAGGAAGAAGTGAAAAAGATCCACATATTTTGTATGATACTGGCCAATTTTTACGGATAGTTAAGACCACCGATTGTAGTAAAGTCAAGTTCATGTGCACCTTAGACATAAAATCATTGTTCCCTATATCCCGTTAATTGAAGTACACAGGCAGTTAGAGAGACTCTGGTTCAGAACCCAAAATTATCCAATAGACAGATTGCATTTTTAATGCAGCTGTTAGATGTAATTCTTAAAAAAAAAATTTCCGTTTTGGTGAAGAATTTTTCCTTAAATTTACAAAGAACTTGCAGGGGCTCGCCCGGGACCCAGTACGCTAAAAATTTCATGCAGTATTTTGACGAGAGTTTGTCTTTTCTCAACCCCTGTTTAGACATGCAGTTTTGTTGGCTCAGGTACGTCGACGACGTTTTCCTGCTCGGGTCCGTTCAGTTCAGAGTTGGAGGACTTCGTCAGACTTATCAATGAAGCACATCCATTAATACAATTTTCAGTTACACAGGATCAAAAAGAAATAGCGTATTTAGATGTACTTTGTTAAAAAACATGGTGGGGAAACTAACCACAACATTGTATACAAAAAAACACTGACACTAATAATTTTTTTGTATCGTAGACCAACACCCTCCACGGGTTTTTTAAGGGAATTATAAAGTCTCAATTTGTTCGTGCACACGCATTTGTTCCAGCGATGGTGAATATTTTGACTAATATGGAAAGGATTATAAAGAAATTTGTTGACAGAGGGTATTTGAGGGAAGATCTTGAGAAGGTAGGATAGAAGTATATGGTACATCCAGGGAAATAATTGAAACCAAAAACTCAAAAAAAAAAAGATGAGGATACTTTGATGTTCATGTCTACGTAATGATTGTCATGCAGGTATAATCAAGCAGGCCATCAGGAAATACTGGAAATACTGCAATCGGATCCCCATTTTTGGAGCTTTGTTTAGAAACCCACCAGGTATGTGTATCGGAGAGGAAAAACGGTAGAGCAACAATTGGTTTCAGCGACATTGATAGAAAAAAAACCCCAAGGCGCAGTGCAGACTAGAATTGGGTCCACTCGTTCAGGCACCTTTGCTTGCTGCATTGCCAACACTGTTCGGCGATTACAAAAGGTGATCGTATTGATCACCAACAAAAGGTTCCCCCAATAAACATTAAGGGATCACATACAGTAACAGTGAAGCAGTGATTACATGCTTAAATGTCCTTGTGGGAAGACATAGTAGGGCAGACCAGCAGAGCAGTAAAAATTAGATTAAATGAGCATAAATCATTGATAAGGCAGTTTTTGAATAAGAAAAATGATGGGAATTTAGAGGAAAGGGAAAAAAGTTTTGGGGGAAACGTCAGTTGCACGACATTTTGCATTTGGAAAAGCATAGTGTAGCAGAATTACGTTGGTGGGGTGTTACAAAAAGTTAATTGTAAAAATCCTAAACACTACAAACCCAAAAATTTTTACAAAAGTAAGCGAGTGGATACAACCGTTTAAACTCTTTAGCTCCCAAAGGAATTAATGAAAGTTAAAAATTTTCAGCGTTTTTAGGATAGTTGTTTTTATATGTTTTAACATGTGTGGTTTAATTAGCCCTATATAATGTAGCTGGGATCACTACGCATGCTTGAGGAAGGGAGGGGATCTCCTCGAAACGTCGCTACTCTGTGCGGACTTTCCCGGTCCCCAGACATCTCAATGTGAAATTCTTTTCAGAGTCAAAGAAAGGCTGTCGGTCTGTATATATTTGTACTCATTATTGAGCATGTGTGCCTTCCTAATATTGGATGATACTAATGTGCTTGCATGAAGCCTTTTTTATCGTAGATTACAATAAAGCTGTAAGTTTTATTTAAGCTTTCTTGGCACTTTTTTGCTTGAATAATGTTCTATTGATATGTCATCAATGGGTATGGTGTAAATAACCCTTTAACAGGTTATCGTGAAACAAGAAAGGTAGTAAAATAAAAAAAAATGCTGAACACTTTTTATTCTATATTCACAAAACAAAAAGTATATAAATTACACAGTAATCTATATGTACCACCAAACTATGCTGAAAAAAATACATCAACTGCATAAAACAAAGCGTCATACAACCACGTCACTGAAAAAATAGATAGTTACAGGGGTTTTGCCACGAAGTGAGTTCCTTATCTCGTATCTGCTCAGGAGAGAATATAAACAAAGCATGCAATGTCATGAATGGCTGCAGGGTGAGCGAGGAAGAAGGAGCTCGCAATTTTACCAAAAAAATACTTTAGAACCATGGATTCTTTTTAACATAGACAGCCTCTACACTGCCTTTCCCCCACCCCTTGCAAGCTCCTTCATATTCCCCCCAGCCAATAGCCCGTCATGTCCGGTGTGTCAAAAGTAAATTTTCGGGAACAAAGGGGGGACTGGCAATGCTTAGCTCCACAGTTTCACTTTTTTAATCACATATTTAGAAAAGTTTTAAATACCCTTTTTTGGAGGACCCACGTCAACATTACTTTTGGGGCAAAACCCCTTTATTATAGCTGGATATTTACGGGCCTTTAAAAAAAGGGGGTTAAGCTGCCCTTCATTGTAGATTCAAAAATTCTTTTCATTATAAGGATTCAGTTTTTAATATTCGCCAAAATCTTAAGCACATTCCAGGAATGCAGAAGCAAAAAAAGCCACACATTGGTTAAAAAATAATTAAAAGAATCCATAAAATCTGTTAGAATGAATTTGGGATAAAAACACTGGCCTTCACCCGAAAACCCATGCTGCACTGTTTTCTTCACTGTCTAAGCAAGTTCAACTACGCCCGATCTGCCATGATTGAATTACTTGTAGTTTCCAGGTTTTGTTAACACACTTTAAAGGGGACTTGGGCTTTCCAGATATTTATTTTAGAAAAAAACTTGTTTTCCCTAGCTAAAAATTCTGGAGCATTTTCTCAAAATAAAGGGCCCCAAAGGCAAATAAAATCCAGGATGCATAAAAGAACTAATGCTCAGGACAAAATCATCGAACAGTTTTGGTTTTCCACATATCACATAAATATTCCCAAACTTTAAAAATGAAAAAGCAGAGTTTTAGACGACGACGCTTGCGCCCCCGGGAAAAAATTACATGGCACCCCAAACTTTCCGGGGAAAAACCCACCCCCCCCTTCAAAAGCCACACCCACGCCAAAAAAAAAACTGCATAAGGGCTTTGAAGAAAGCCGGGGTAGATGCCCTTATAGCCAGGTAGAACCCCCCAAAAGCAGTAGTGCCCCCTTACAGGCAGTAATGCCCCCTGTAGCCAAGAAAGCCCCCTTCCGGGTAGGTGCCCCCCCTTTTTAGCCAGGTTCCCCCTTTTTTTTTCCAGCATGCCCCCATTTTTTGCCACATCCCCCCTCGTTCCACTATGCCCCCTCTGTTGCCAGTAGAGCCCCCCTTTTGCCGGGGTAATCCCCCATTGTTGCCGTGATGCCCCCCTTGCCAGGTATTTGGGCCCCCTTGTTGCCAGGAGTGCCCCCATTTTTTGCCAGGTTGGTGCCCCCATTGTTGCCAGGTAGTGCCCCCTTTGTTTGCCATATGCCCCCATTTTTGCCGGGTATGCCCCCCCTGTTGCCAGTAGGCCCCCAGTTGCCGGGTAATCCCCCATTTTTCCAGGTAGGTCCCCCCCCTCTTTTTGCCAGGTAATGCCCCTCTGTTGCCAGGTAATGCCCCCATTTGCCGGGTTCCCCCTTTGTTGCCGGGGTAGATCCCCCTCTTCCAGGTAGATGCCCCCTATGTTGCCAGGTATGCCCCCATTTTGCCAGAGATGCCCCCTCGTTGCCGGGAGATGCCCCCCTTTTTCCAGGTTTTGCCCCCTCTTTTGCCAGGTAATGTCCCCTCGTGCCAGTAGGCCCCCCTGTTTGCCGGGGTAGAGTCCCCCCGTTGCCAGGTAGTGCCCCCCGTTGCGGGTATGCCCCCATTTTCCCAGGAATGTCCCCTCTTTGCCAGAAATTTCCCCCTCTGTTCCAAGCCCCCTCTTTGCCGGGGAAAACCCCCATTGTTGCCAGGAGTGCCCCCTCTGTTCCAGGTCGGCCCCCTCTGTGCAGTAAGACCCCCAATGTTGCCAGGTAGTCCCCCCATTTTGCCCGGGTAGTGCCCCCCTTTTGCCGGGAATGTCCCCTCTTTTCCAGAATCCCCCATTTTCCAGGTAGTCCCCCTTGTTCCCAGGAGCCCCCCGTTGCCAGGAGATGCCCCCCTTTGCCGGGTATGCCCCCATTGTTCCCAGGATGCCCCCTGTTCCCGGTAGTGCCCCCTCTTTTTCCCCAGGTAGTCCCCCATTGTTCCCCAGGGCAAGCCCCCCCCCCCCCCCCTAAACAATAAAAAAAAAAAAATAAAATCCACTTACCTCACCGGCCCCTGCACGCGCCCCCCCGACCGATCTCCTCATCGCAGGGATAGGCACCCTGTCACCCCCTCAGCCGCACGTCACTTTCCCCCCGCGCCCCTGCCCTTTTGCGGGCACACACCGGGGCCGGACAACAGGGAGGAGGAGGAGGGGGCGATTTTCCTCCTGCCTCCTCCTGCACAAACGAACCCGGGGGGGTGAACGGCGCACGGCCGCTTTACCGCCTGTAGAGCGGCCCCGCGGCGCCGGAGTACCACTACGGGCCCCCCCCGCCGCTGCGGCGGGAGGAATGCCAACCCCCCCCGGGAGGGCGGGCGGGGACCCCAAAAAGCGGGGCCCCCCCGCCAAAAACGGGAGAGTTGGCATGTATGCTAGTGAGGCCACATGTGGAATGTTGTATACAGTTTTAGGCACCAGTGTATAAGGACAAAGCAGAACGAGAGTGGGGTCACACAAAAGCAATCTAGCTGGTTATGTCTGGATTGCAATTCCAAAAAGGTCTTCAAACTTGGGGTTATACAGCTTGGAAAAAAGACGGTTTAGGGGTAATTTGATTACAATGTTCAAATATATAAAAGGACAGAACACGGGTCTCTTGCATGACCTTGAAAAAAACTTTGAGATTCTTAGTTCACACGTTTTGATCAAAAGATGTTTATGCCACCCCCGACTTACAACGGGATCTCAAGGCGGGTAGTCCTATTCTATCTATTAACTCTCACTAGAGCCAAATTCAGACTTCTCATTGGGCCAACCGACCTCCATAATCCAGAGCGAATGATCTTGCATGACCTTGTCATAACTAGGCCTTGAATCCTGACAAGGGGGCATCCATAATATCTAAAGAAATGCGGTTTTCACCATCATCATAGACAAGGATTTTGTACGGTGAAATTATGACACTAACTGCTACAAGAAGTTGTGGATTCAACAAGCAATTTCTAGAAGGGCCTAGATGCCTTTCCTGAAGAATATAATATTACAGGATATGGATTCTAGATTCTAGGAAGTTGATCCAGGGATTATTCCATAGTTGCCAACTTTTGAAAATGAAAAAGCAGGAGAATTTAGACGGCGGCGCCCGTAGCGCGCCGCGGCAAAAATTTGCATGGACACGCCCATCTTTCCGGTATGCCACACCCCCTTCGAAAAGCCACACCCACTCCACCTAACTGCATAACGGCTTTGGAAGAAAGCCAGGTAGATGCCCTTATAGCAAGGTAGTAACCCCCCATACGCTGGTAGTGCCCCTTACAGGCAGGTCGATGCCCGCTTGTAGGCAGGTGGATGCCCCTCTGTAGCCAGGGAGGTGCCCCCCTTTGTTAGCCAGGTTAGGTGCCCCCATTGTTGCCAGGTAGATGCCCCATTGTTGCCAGGTAGATGCCCCCTCTGTTTGCCAGTAGTGCCCCCTCTGTTGCCAGGTAGATGCCCCCTCTGTTGCCAGGTAGTGCCCCCATTGTTGCCAGGTAGATGTCCCCTCTGTTGCCAGGTAGATGTCCCCTCTGTTGCCAGGTAGTGCCCCCTCTGTTGCCAGGTAGATGTCCCCTCTGTTGCCCGGTAGAGGCCCCCTGTGTTGCCAGGTAGACTTCCCCTCTGTTGCCAGGTAGTGCCCCCTCTGTTGCCAGGTAGTGTCCCCTCTGTTGCCAGGTAGTGCCCCCATTGTTGCCAGGTAGTGCCCCCATTTTTGCCAGGTAGATGCCCTCTCTGTTGCCAGGTAGATGTCCCCTCTGTTGCCAGGTAGTGCCCCCTCTGTTGCCAGGTAGATGTCCCCTTTTGTTGCCAGGTAGATGTCCCCATTGTTGCCAGGTAGATGCCCCATTGTTGCCAGGTAGTGCCCCCTCTGTTGCCAGGTAGTGCCCCCACTGTTGCCAGGCAGAGCCCCCCCTATAGCTAATAAAAATAAAATACTAAAATCCACTTACCTCACCAGGCTCCTGCAAGCGCTGCCAGCTCCCGACCGATCTCCTCAGCGGCGCGGGGGAAGTGAGAGCAAGCCGCCCCGTCACTCCCCTGCAGCCGTGCGTCACTTCCCCCTGCGCCGCTGACATGTATGTGCGGCCACACACCCGGGCCCCCGGACATACAGGGGGAGGAGGGAGGAGGGAGTGATCCCTCCTGCCTCCTCCCTGCACAGCGAGACTCCGGGCGGGAGAAGCGGGCGCAGCGGCCGCTTCACCCGCCTGTAGGAGCGGCCCGGCGGCGCCAGAGTAGCGCACTAGCGCACTAGGAATGCCAACTCCCCCGGGAGGGCGGGAGGGGACCCCAAATAGCGGGACCCCCCCACCAAAAACGGGAGAGTTGGCATGTATGGATTATTCTGATTACCATATTTAGAGTCCAGAAGGAATTTTTCCCTTGTATGGGATAATTGCCATCAATCTCATAGGGACATTTGGATTTCCCGGGATCAACACAATAGGGTTATAGGTTGGACTCGAGAGACCTGTGTTTTGGTCTTATTCTTATCAACTATGTAACGATATACCCTTTTAGGAACACAATAAGATTGATTGCCCTTAATGACAAAACTCTAAAGTCAAACATATCTGCTGCCATGTTGTCAATAGCTCCAGTTTTCTCCTGGAGGAACAAAGAATGGAGTGTGTTAAAATGTTACACATGGAATCCTCCTTTCCCATTACAGTTGCTCTTAGGCTCATCTCTGACACAATGACGCCACTTTTATTTTTCTTCAGTTTTGAGTCTAAAAAAAACTAATTAAAACCACCCTTAAGATTCTCCCATTGACAGATTTGTAGCCAAATATCTAGTATATATATGCCTATAAGACTGTTTTGAATGCAAAAAGGCCATTTCAGATCGTCTACTGCTGAACATCATATCCACCAAAGCCAGATATCTGTGGAAAAGGCCATCTTAATTTTTTGACTTATAAACTCGGGGTAAGCCCTGGGATCAGAGTCGTTGCATGTTGAGATGGAAATAAGAGGACTAGGGAATCAAGCCATTTTGGAGTCACGTGCAGAAGGTTCTAGGGCAGCAGAGAAGATAGCGGCAGACAAGCTCAGGCGGCTTGCAGGCCACAATGAAACCTGCCTGTTGTGGAGGATGAACAGGCATAGGTGTAACTTTAGGGGGATACGGAAGGGACTGGTCTCCCCCCTCACTATTTTCTGGGTGGGGGACGGTCCCCCCCCACACTTTTTATCCACTTCAATAAAAAATAATCCATATGAAAGCATGAAAATACAGTTAGTGGGGAGAGTAAGACACAGAGGAGGAAGAAGTTAACCCTTTGCCTCCTATATTTCTTGGGGGGACAAAGTAGGTAGCAGCCTCAGGTGTCAGTGCAGAGTGAGAGCAGCGCTGATTGGTGGAGCAGGAGTCAGCAGGGGCTGTTTCACCAATCAGAACGCTGTTCACAGTCCAGCACACTCTGTATCTGGGGCTGTGTAGGTATCTTTCCCTCCCCTTGTATACAACGTCCCCTATGCTCAACCCTCATCAGAGAAGAAAGAAGCTCCTGCGAAAAGCCAACTACACCAGACTACAGAGACAGGTAAGGGGGGACACAAGGGTGCAGGGGGTTGTGTGTTGCATGTGAGTAGGGAATGTACTGTTTTATGTGAGATGTGTATATACTGTACAGCCATATGTCTAGCCATGTCACTTCTTCCCTGTACTTACGCGCCGGGGAAAATGAAAGTGAATGGGGCTGGCCCCACAGCATTTTAATAGTGTGGACTGGCCAGCGCGTACTTCTAAAATACCAGGCATATAGCAGAGTGCACAGTACGCCCCGCTATATGTCGTGTGAAAATACCATAAGGGTACATTCATGCAGAAGATATGAATGCTGATTCTGGGGTGAACTCAGTGCTTGATCTGCCTCAAAACAGGCATCCAATCCGGCAGGGAACTGATTTACATTATACCCTATGTAAAATCAGTGTAGTTGTCAAGTATTTTCAGTGCGTACTGTCAGCGCCTACACAGAATTCTTCAAGGTGTTTTTTGCACTAACAGCACTAATGGATAGCAGGCAGAAATCTGCCTCGGGCAGTCTGGGTAGTTTGCTCGTCGGAATTCTGTGTTTGCAAGCGTCGAATTTCCAACAAGCAAACAACTCTGTCAGAGCCGAAAAGCCGTCATGTGAACCCACCCTAAGTGTGTAGTGTCTCTGTGTTCAATATATGTATATATACACACACAATTTCAAGGGTAACTTGTCTAAAGTAGTCTCTGGGGTACAGTGTGTAATGTAATAATCTCTGGGGTATGGTGTAATATAATCTCTGTTTGTACAGTGTGTAATTGAAAAACTCTGGGGTACGGTAAATAATGCAGTAATATCTGGGGTATGGTGTGTAAACTAATCTCTGAGGTACAGTGAGTAATGTAATCTCTGGTGTATGGTGTGTAATGCAATCTCTGGGGTATAATGTGTAACAATCTCTGGGGTACAGTGTGTAATGTAATCTCTGGGGTATGGTGTAATGTAATCTCCGGGGTACAGTGTGTAATGTAGTAATCTCTGGGGTACAATGTGTAATGTAATCTCTGGGATACAGTGTGTAATGTAGTAATCTCTGGGGTACAGTGAGTAATCTCTTGGGTACAGTGAGTAACGTAATTCATTTCTAGGGTTCAGTGTGTAATATAATACATTTTGGGGTACAGTGAATTATATTATTTCTTGAGTACAATGTGCAATTCATTTCTAAGGTGTAGTTAGTAATGTCATTTTTATGTCTACCATGTGTAATATAATTCATTTCTGGGGTGCAGTGAGTGATGTAATTTCTGGCGTATGTCCTCCAGGACAGAAAGAGGGAGGGGCCTAAGGGGGGTACTGTCACGGATGCCCCCGCGACCCTCTCCCCGGGTCGCGGGCGCATCCGTGCCCTGCGGGCGAGTAGCACCGCGGGCGCATTTGCTCTAATGCTCGGTCTCCCCTGTACTTAGCCAGCCGCGCTCCGGTCTGTGTCTCTACTTTACCAGCTGCCTGCTTCTTCCCTAATTAGTTCTGGCATAATTTGCAGGTGTGCTTTGGGTCATTGTCCTGATGAAATTGGCTCCAATCAAGCGCTGTCCACAGCTTATGGCATGGCGTTGCAAAATAGAGCGATAGACTTCCTTATTCAAAATCCCTTTTACCTTGTACAAATCCCCCACTTTACCAGCACCAAAGCAACCCCAGACCATCACATTACCTCCACCATGCTTGACAGGTGGCGTCAGGCTCTCTTCCGGCATCTTTTCAGTTGTTCTGCGTCTCACAAATGTTCTTCTGTGTGATTCAAACACCTCAAACTTCGATTCGTCTGTTCATAACACTTTTTTCCAATCTCACTCTGTCCAATGTCTGTGTTCTTTAACCCATATTAATCTTTTCCTTTTATTAGCCAGTCTCAGAAATGGCTTTTTCTTTGCCACTCTGCCCTGAAGGCCAGCGTCTCGGAGTCGCCTCTTCACTGTAGACGTTGACACTGGCGTTTTGCGGGTACTATTTAATGAAGCTGCGAGAGGAGGATCTGTGAGGCGTCGATTTCTCAAACTAGAGACTCTAATGTACTTGTCTTGTTGCTCAGTTGTGCAGCGGGGCCTCCCACTTCTATTTTACTCTGGTTAGAGTCTGTTTGTGCTTTCCTCTGAAGGGAGTAGTACACACCATTGTAGGAAATCTTCAGTTTCTTGTCAATTTCTTGCATGGAACAGCCTTCATCTCTCAGCACAAGAATAGACTGTCGAGTTTCACATGAAAGATCTCTATTTCTGGCCATTTTGCAAATTTAATCCAGTAGCTTTATAACACAGTAATCAAAAACAATGTACCATTAGAACACTGGAGTGATGCTTGTTGGAAATGGACCTCTATACACCTATGTAGATATTGCATTAACAACCAGACGTTTGCAGCTAGACCACCTTAACAATGTTTAGAGTGTGTTTATGATTAATTTATTGTTAGCTTCATTGAAAAATAATGTTCTTTTCTTTAAAAAATAATGAAATTTATAAGTGACCCCAAACTTTTGAATGGTAGTATAGTAGATTATAGGACAAGAAAGCTATTAACATTTTCTGAGCTCCAAACCACCCATGACCTTTCACCCTCTGGTGAGTACTCTTACTTAGGGTACGTTCACACGGAGTATTCTTGGTCCGTACTTCAGCACATAATTGCGCTTAAATACGGAAGAAGTACGGGCTGACATTACGGTAACTCGTAGCTCTCATTGAGAGCTATGATTACCTGTGATTACCTGTTCTTTCCACCAGTGCACAATATGCGCCCGGGGATAGAACTGACATGTCAATTCTTCCTGGAGATTCCGCGTTGGGGAAAATGACAGTGACAGCGCTTCAGAAAGACGCACTGGACAGCGTGTCTCTCTGAAGCTGCAGGCGTATAGCGGAGCGTACAGTACGCGCCGCTATTCGCCCACACTAAACTAAACTGTGTGTACATACCCTTACAGATCAGCCACGTCCTACGTTCAGTTCTTGGATCTGATGTAGTGTTCCAGCCCACAGCCTATGAGAGGTTGTGCAGGGCAGGAGTGTCCACTAAAGGTTACATTTTGACAACATGTAAAATGCTTATTGCCCCGCCTACTGATTTGCCATTGGTGCATGCTTATATGTCCAAATGGGAAGAGTATCTAGGTTTTTCCCTACAAAAAAGGCATGCCAGTAAATTTGGAAATAAGCAACTCGTTCCTCATTGTCAATTACACACAAAGAAAACCAATATGTAGTGTTGATCTACTGGTATCACACTCCTGCCCTATTACATAAACTGAATAAAGATATCCTAAATAGATTTTTTAGGATTCTACTACAACCAAACCTTTCTGAAAACAGGGTTAATCGCTGGTTTTGGAGAGAACATGTTAGGATTCCTCCAAATCTGCAGACCTATATTTTGAACATCCCTCATCGTGCACTAGGACGAGTCAGGGGTAAATTATCTTTGTATATCTTAACAGCTTCTATTGCTAAATTTTGCAGACAGGCATCCATTCCATCTATGTATTTGTATTAAGAATGTTAGGACTTTAGAATACCTTACAGCCCTTATAACCAACAGGATAGAAGCCATTGACACGATGTGGAAAACATGGGATAATTTTGTATTCTACATGACTTAAAGGGGTTTTGCCAAGAAGTGAGTTCCTTACCTAACACGTTGATACTCCCCTCTTGAGGCTTGAAAAAGGGGCGTTGTGCATCTGTGTTTAAAAAAAAACAAGTACCTCCTCTGTGATGTCATCACTCCACCTCCCATGCACATTCCTGATACTCAGTCTCTGTAGTTGAGCAAATATTGTTTTGCTAATCCACAGAGAACTGTATTGTGAACAAGCTATATGTGTTTTATTTCTCCCTCTTATTTTCTCACAAGAGAAGATAAGCTCAGCAGGCAGCCTTCTTTCATTCCTTCACGAACGGCTGCAGGGGGATAGGGAGGTGGACTGAGCAGAGAGCTAAGGAGCATCTGCATATTTACTCAGAATACATTACAAACAGGATCGTATACAAGAACGATCTTTCTCCCCAGTCCCTTCAAAGCTCGTTCATGTTCCCTGCCATCAGATAAGTGCAAACAAGGCAAGCGCAGCCAGATCAGCTCCTGGTTGTGTCTAATGTAAACCGTCAGGAAACCAAGTCCATGTAAGGAAGGCTGTAGCTCTCAGAGGCTTCACTTTTTTTTGATGACATATATTTAGAAAAGTGATTAAATAACCATTTTGGAGGATCCCACATCAACATTAGATTGTGGAAAAACCCCTTTAATAAATTTATACGCCTACACTTGTCTGCTTTTTAACTTTACCACCATGTTGTGTTACGTCTTGTAATAATAATGACAGACAACTGATCTGCTATATGTAACTCTTTTATAGTATTATAGTGCATTGAGTATATATTGTTACATTTTCTATCAACTTTGATATCCGATACCTGTGACGAATGATCCGTGTGCTGACAAAAAATTAATGCTTCTCCATTGCAGCTTTTTTTGTTGCATTCGATGTTTCCTCCCTGCTGTGCAAGAGCTATTACTTTTTTTATTTTTCTGTCTATATAGTCGTATACGGGTTTGTTTTCAAGCAGGACAAGACGTACTTTTTCATGGTGCCAACTGACCATATAAAATACCGGGAAACCGAAAAACAATTCTAACTGTTATGGAATGTGAAAAAAAAAAAATTATTGTGCCATTTTTGCAAGGGTTTTGTTATTATGGCAGTCAGTGCTGGGTATAACTGACCTGTTATCTGTATTCTGCAGGTCACTACAATTCCAGTGATACCAAGTATGTAGTTTTCATTATGTTCTAGTAGTTTAAAAGAAAAAACTCTTCTGAAACAATATTTTTTTAGTTTTTACACATATGGACCTAAGTGATGGTTCATTGTTTGCAGACTGAAGTTTAGTTTAAATTGGTACTATTTCAGGATAGATACAAGGCATTTTTTGTCACTTTTTATTCCAATTTTCTGGGGACGTGAAATGACCAAAAAACGGCAATTTTGGAATTGGGGAATTTTTTCTTCTATGACGTTTGTTGTAAGGGATAGATTATATTTTAATAGATTGGCTTTTACAGACACAGCGATACCCATTATGTGTACCTTTTTCATTTTTATAAAATGTCAAAAGTGTTTTGAATTACTAATATTTAAAAAAAAATGTTTAAGTTTTTACAATTATAGTTTTAGTCTTCCTAAAGTACTTGGCCACTAGGGGGCACAATCACTGGTACACAGTTATACATTATGTAGATGATACAGAAGGGTGTACCAAGATGACACTCCTATAACTTCCTGCCACCGGTGTCCAAATGGTTAACTTGCAAGGTTCAGAGCCACCTCTGATCAGCAGGTGTCAGCTAAAATTAAAAGCCGGCACTCGTCGCATATGGAGCGGGCCTGCTCCAAACATCCTTATGGTCATTATGACATACCTCATGGTGGTAAAGGGTTATCCATGTAAACAAGGCTCTCCATGACCTGGCCAACCCCTCCCCCCACATTTCTGCCTTAGGCCCCGTTCACACGACGGATTTGGCCGCGGGTTCCGACGCGGTTTCCGCGGCCATATCGAGTCTAGTTTATTAACATGGTTTCCTATGGGAAACCGCGGTAATATTCACACTCCGCGGGTTTGGCCGCGGCCAAACCCGCGCGTGTGAAGAACTCTCCTGTCAATTCCTGACAGCGAGTTCTCTGCGGTGCTGCACGGCTGGGACGTGGCTTGCCCCTTGCTATTAATTTGCATGGGGCAAACCCTCGGCGCAAGCCACGCCACAAACCCGCGTCGGGAGACGCGAGTTTGCAGCGCGGTCCGACGAGGTTTTGGCCGCGGGAACCGCGGCGAAACCCGCCGTGTGAACAGGGCCTTAATCTCTCAACACCTCCCCTCATTCCATCTTGGATCCTTACAGGACCGCCTTCTTCACTCCTCTCATATCTTCTCCACACACATCCATCAAATCAAGGTAACCTCATCAGATGGGACACATCTAATAAACTCCTCTTTATTGGGCCAAAGCAACTCGTGCAGTCTGAGCCGTTTTCAGCTATCCTGATACAAAGCATCTAAGGTAAATAGGAGCACATAACGAAGAAGAAACCAAAACAGATCCAAATGTACCATATAAAAGAAAATGAAATCAGCACAGCCAAACAAAAATGAACACCGTGCACTCTGTAGTATATATTGTATAGCACGTTTTAAGGTGGGACCGGCCCCATCTTCATCATGGACTCCTTGCATTCGGCCTTTGTGCTTCTCATCAGTATAGTTGGCTCAACTTACCAGAATGTATTGGCGACTTTGGTCTCTGCAAGCCACCAATATTAGATAAGTCAAATCTGATGAGGTTACCTTGACATCATAGATGGGCATACACAATTTATTAATAAAGTTGAGCTTGTTTGTGCACATCTTGATCCAAGATAGCAATGCAATTCCATGTTTGTTTGTGCCTTGCTGTTTGTGTCTACATTACCATACCTCTGTCTTTCCTCCCTCCCTATTCACCTACAAATCGCAGGCTCCCTAATTTCTTGGTTGAGGGTTCTAATACTGCTTTTGGCCTCATCTAGTTAAACCCCTTTTGCATGTACTTAATGGAGATTAATAGTTATTCCACCAACTTCCCATAGACAGTTATGCAAGTACAGTGATTGTCAAGGAATTCATTAAAAAACCTGCACCTTACACAGAAGGCAAAAGTGGGTTCTCCAGTCCTTGACATAAGATGCTGCTCTAGGTAGTAATACTTGAGTACCTATACTAGGGGATCACATGACTGGCATCATGTTTTGTCATTGTGAACTATAGCAGCAGGGGCACGCTGCATTTATATGCAAAGTACAGGAGCAAAATTTTATGCACTTCTTAGAAATCCTATGACATTCTATTGTCCAGTATAACATGGTACCATTTCAGCCACTAAAAGCAGACGCATGAAGAAATGAGATACCTTTTAGAGGCTAACCAAGCACATCTGATGATAGGCTTTTGAAAGTACTAGCTGTAGTTGTCAGACATGTTATAACACGCCAGGATAAGAAGCTAGTACTCTAATAAGCTTACCATCAAATCTACTCCATCACTAAAAAGGAGTGCCTGATATATATTTTTTTTTTTTAACTTTTATACATTAAACATACACATTAAAAAGATGACCCCCTTATGGCCAATATCTACTGTTTCATCAGGACCCTTCCAGCAAAGTTTGCACTTAGCATACCATATCAGATTTAATTAGACTAGGATAAGAGCAAAGCATGTGTATTTTCTTAATTTTCTCAGTGTTGCCCCAAAAACAGCATTGACAAAATGGGTTCTCACTACATTGATTAGCTTTAAACATACAGGCAAATATGGTCTTCTTGTTCTGTGTAGTGTGTTATTTGTCTATTAACTGTAATCATTTATTGTACTCCAGTTGTGGGATTTGGTATTAGTACACCATTGTGCAATACGTTAGATCCTAATGAGAAGTTAATGTAACTTGTTTAGCTCATTATTCTGATTTGATTACATGTCTTGGTTTTGATATGTACATTTTTGATACTTGCATTACTGGTGCCCGCACATCTGTTATTTTACTTCGTGCTAAATTTTGTAATACTTCATTTACTTGAATAAAATTACATTTTTTGAATGTGAAAAAAATAAAATTTACCATATGCATTACTGTTCCGACTCTGCTTTAAGTGCTAGAAATCTTATCCCTTCGTTTACACAGGTTTCTCTAGATTACCGTGCTTCTACTGGTCTAAGCAGCCCTGTTTGACCATGTTTTTTTTCATGGTGTGTGGTCTCCAGCATAGGCACTTGTTTATATTAACAAACTTTACCCTCGTTCACACAGCTTATCCTGGGGCGGATTGGAGATGTACTGCGCACCGTATTTGCGCTTCAGTACGGCTCCAATCTCTCCCAGTAACTACGATAATCCACAGGTCTCATAGAGAACTATGAATTCTGTCTCTCCTCCCCGCTCGGCAAATCCGCCGCAGGGGGAGAAAGTGACATGCACATTTACGGCGTTGTACGCGCCGTAAATAATGCATTGTCTATGGGGCCAGCAAGCAGCGCACCCGCCCCTTATGCAAGCCATAACTGCAGGCGAAGTCCGGCCCGCAATTACGGCTTGAATAAGCCATGTGAACACAGCCTTAGAGTGCTGTAGCCTTTAGGCCATTTACATAATTTTATTGTCCTTGCCCTTAGAACAGACAAATAGCATTGATAAACCAATCACTGCTCTAGAACCACCCACAGGCTGACAAGTGAGAGCTTGGAACCAGATGAAGAGCAGGCTGTAAAACAGCATGGTGAAAAAGTCCTCACGCCTCATTGTACCCAGTTGTGTTCACATCTTAATGGGAATGTACTGACTGCACTAGTAAGTTTTAGTCCAGCTGCAGTTTACTCGTGGCCCAGACTGAGCAAAGTCGATTCCCAGCTGCCCTAAGCTAAGCTGTTTCATAAAAGCCGTCATCCACATGTAAACTAGCATATGTACTCTTAAGGCTCAAACCATAAATATAGAGCTGCATCTTTGTGGATCATGTATTTACTTGCTACTTCTACAAGTATCAGTGACATCTGTACTACATGCTCTGAATTTACATGGCAGCCCAACAAATACAGGTACAAATGGCAAAAAAGATGCAACATCCACATTATACACATTTTATTAAGGACACAGAAATCGAACAGCAAGTTTTCTTGGGAAATCCACCACCACACTAAAAGAAACAAAACACATTGGGAGTTATGGTCTGTTGTACAGAAACATTGAGATATAAGCAGCCCACTACAATACTACAACTGTCACAGTTGTGGGCAAAGCGCCGCTGTAAACACAGATACGTTCCCATGTAGGTATAAAAGGCTTGGGTCTTTAATGTTCTGAATATTAGTGTTGAGGCTGTATGTTCTTCAGGTTATCCCCTCTATAATAGACCATGGTACACACATGTAGTGCCCACAGTATCCTGTAGAGGATTATAGTATTGGTCACCGTGTTAGGGCAATTGGTGTTGTGCCAGGTGCCCTCTTTGAAGTAGTGACCACTAGGTAGAGAGGCCGTCTTGCAGTTATACCTTCAACTGATGCTTCTTTGGCCTGTAAGGAAAATCAAAGATTTAGATTAGAAAAGACCTAAATAAGTCCACACCCCCATTTAAAGTTACACCATACATATCCTTCTGCAGGTACATAATGTAACCTGCTGAAGTTTTACTTTCTGGTTATGTCCACAGCAAGCTACAAACCAACAATTATAGCTGCCTTGGTAATAACCATATGTCCTGTATTTGTGTTAGTTAGTACTGGCAGCAATGTTGCCCCAACAATGTACTAGGCCCTTTAGCCCCCTCAATTAGGTCTGGTCAGTGTCCACAAGTAAGTTGTATTTTGCATGCAGCTTATGACATTTACCTGAAAATAGATCACTTTCAAGATACCTGCAAGAAGAGCAACAAGTTAGTTTCACATACAAGCATTTATTGGCACATTGTCTCAGCAGTAAAACCAGGTTTACAAGCACAGATGGCCTGAAAACCAACGATGCCATAGCTGACTTACTATTGCACTGTGTAATGAACACCACAATGGGTAAAGCCATTGCGTGCAGATACCATACAGTGCGTGAGGAAGCAATGGTCAACTCACCTCAAGAGTGCAGGTTAGGCTATAGGTGCTCCTGCAAAACACAAGTTAAAGCATGTTAACATGCATGTGCAACTCCTTGCAATGCCCAGCATCATTCAATAAAGCATGCCAGTTCTAGTCAGTGTTTCATGCTTCGTTCACACTTTAGTCACACAGCAGTTGAACATAAATATCATCACATGATCTGAAGTTCAGCAATCAGTTATTCCTATGGTACACAATAGCCTGCGTTTCCAGTGTGATATGCAAACACTCACCTGCATATGTGGCAGCTACAACTCCATGGGCAGCTGTGCAGCACATGAGCTTCAATGGAGGGCCTCCTAGAATAGAAGGCTAAGCATAAGCACCTGGCCAGAAGAGGCTACACAATTTTACAAGACTGATTAGGTGTGTTATGCAGTTATTAACCTACTAAGAGATATTAGCAAGTAGCGCTAACTGCAAGTTTCATCTCTGAGGCGTTTCCAACGATATGAGTATACTGCAAAACCCCATCGGGATAGACCTCATGCTATAGTAACCTCTAAATGGAAGGCAGTCCTCAACCTGACACTCCCTAGAGATTCACAAATAGCCAACCTTTTTCTTGGTTAAGGATTCAATTAAAGTGTTTGAACTTAAAATCTAAATAGCCCCCAACTTTATTACACTAATTTTGAGCATTGAAGCTCTAAAAGCTTGGAGGGCAAAGAAGGGTCAATGCTGAAACAGCAGTAAGCAGACTGAAGAGAATGGCAACACTAAAGAAATTCCTGTCAGAAAGGGTTTAAACATACACCCTTTCCTGTGAAACCCAGCACATGACATGTGGTGCTGTACCCAACCACTGCTCTGGACTGTTTAGGATGGCACATAACCTGAAGTCTGAGGCACACCAAAATCGTGCAACTTTGGACCGGGACATGAGCAGGAAGCAGTATTGATAGAATGCAGTAGGCCGCCTGGAGTGAAATGTATTCTATTTTACCTCTAAGTTTATGTTCACACAGCATATTGTATGCACTGCAATACACCAGTGTTATAGACATATTCTCAGACGATCAGCTGGCTCTCTTCACTTTATGCACTGAAAAGTAGTGACATGTCAATTGTTTTCCTTGCTGCATATTATACACTGGGGAAACATTAGATATTCATAGCCATCAATGACAGCTATGAATTACTGTAATTGCAGGGTGTATTTCGGTGCTTTTTTTGTATAAATGGGACAGCCCTTCTGCACCACTGGGAGCTGTATTTTTACTACAGGACTAGAATAACCTGTCAATAAAACAGCACCACTTTATGTGACGTCTAACAGCTTAGCTTTACTGAAATGTCTGAGGTGCACTGGCAAGACTTAAGTCCTGGGGGTTGGTTGGAGCTGTTCAAGAAAACACCTTTAAAATGTAAGCCAAGCCCAACTTTCTTTTGGAAGAACAATTGCAGGATAAGGCTATGTTCACACTGCTTATTTCGCAATGGATTTGCAGCCGTATTTACGGTCGCAAAGCCGTTAAACAAGTAACTGGCCGTTTTACATTGATTTTAATGGGAAATGTGTCGTCGTTCAGACACTTATTTCCATTCCGGCTGCAAAAATGTGCATGTCAATTATTTCCAGACGGATTCACCAACTATAATGAATGGGGATGGTGAATCAGTCGGGAAATCAGTTCCAAATATGTGCCACACTTCGTGGCACTTATTTGAAACTGATTTCGGAACGTATTTACGATCAGCAATCCGATGTAAATACGTTCTGAAATAAGCCGCGTGAACATTACTGGCAAGATCATTTTGATAGGATGCCCTTATAAAGAGGACCTCTGACCTCTCCGGACATTTTAGTAGTCACTACGTTTTCATGAACTAAATTCTTTTAGCATCGTTACAACTGTGCTACACTGTTCTCTATGAGAAGAGAATGACAGTCAAATGGGCATCACTACAAATAAATTACTGTGCAGGGACAGAAATGGTTAACACCCATCTGACCGATTCATTGAGCCTTCGATAAGGAAGACTTTAGCGATTCAATGAACACTACAAGAACAGTTTCACAGGGAACAGTAGTATTAAGATGTACATGTATGGAGAAGTCATATGACCTTAACATAGTAGGGTCTATATTATATAAAAATCATTTACCTCCAAGTCTCAGCTTGGTCACATAGTAGCTAAGAAAAAGGAAAATAGGTGTTAAGATGTAATTAAAACCAGCTCTTTCTCCTACTGAGCAGAGAACTGTTTCAGAACATTATGTCAGTCACCACAAGTCATGAGCAGTTGAACATTAGAAAATAACTATCATGAACAGTCAGGGGACAAATCCAAACTGGAACAATTGTGGCATTAGAGGGAGCTCCCCTATCGAGGACAGGTTGGCAATCTGTGAGCCACTAGAACAGTTATACCTTTATGTCCATTGGACTGTGGATGTAGCAGAAGAACAAGCAACCATATGGAGAAGAGGAGAGAGAGATCGCTTATAGACAGTCCATAATTTGGAGACTGCTTAGAGAAACACTGCAAGTTACTTGTCTGTCATGGACTTTGCAACAACATAACCCACCATGAAGTAAATGCTGCCAGAGCTACAGGCACAACGAGCAATAGCTTTGAGCTTCAGATTTGGTACAACTCAATTTTTGCCTTATCCAGCAATCTGAGGCATTTATCAGAGATGGACAAGATTCCTGTAGTACTAGGAATCCAGGCCATCTCCAACAATGCCTCACCTTACTCATCAGGCTGGCCGTGTAGAGGTAGCTGGATAGGACGTTGCAGGAAAACCCAAATTGTACTAAAGCCAAAGTCTAACAGACAAGTAGGTGTTTATGATCATCCCATCTTTCCAAGAGAATTTCCCACAATTACTGAAGTTTTGCTCTTGACAAGCTTATAGGTCAGAAGATGACTAGAACACTTGATGTCCCTTCCCTTTAGTAACACAACTCCTACGAGTCAAGTAGTTGTGGGTTGCAAAAGAAGGTTGTATTCTAAGCACTTCTTTCAAGTTTGGACCTACAAAGATCAAACAGAACAAAGCAGCAATTGCTATTAAAGTGAGGTTTTCAATCCTGAAGAGCCTCCCACTGGGCCAACATAGAAACCCATACTTCCCTCTCCCATCACCACCGGTTCTACCATGACGATATCACATGATGCAGCCAATCACATGTGGCTGAAGCCAGAGATTGGTGACAGCACCAATGCTACATCAGTGAGGGATCTGGGGTGGAGACAAGGGATCGGTATGTGATAAGTATGGGTTAATATTCTATTTCTAGCACATTGGGAGGTTTTAGAAGTATTGAGAACACCCATTAAAGGAGACCTCCACTCAATTCCTCTATTTTGCAAAGAGCACAAAAAAACCCTTCTAATTTCACCTTGGATCCAACACTGCCAGTCTGCCATCAAATGGGAGGTCACCACCACAAGTCAAGTGGTGGTGACTGACATCACTGTTCAGAAGAAAGTCAAACAGCATAAGGGCTGCAGTGATGACATTCCATGTAACAGATGACGAGGACAGCACCAATGCCAGAGTATATGGTCCTCATTTCCATAAGGCAGCGGTCTCCAACTAGCAAAACAATACTTAAAGAGATAGTCTCACTACAGGGATTTTTTTTTATATTAAAGATCTTGCAAAAACAAGTCACTTTGTAATATATGTCCATTAACAGTGCCCTACCTATTCCTAGATGCCCCCTCTTGTAAGGGCTGCATCAGCTCCTCAGGTCACTATAGCTACAGACCTGATCACTCTCACGATAGGCTGCCAGCACTGGTTGCTATAGCTACAGACCTGGCTTCTACCACAGCTTAGTAGAACCTGTAAACAAGCCCCTGAATTCAAAATTAAACCAAGAAAATAGGACTGAAGTAAGATGAATCAATGTAGTGAGACAACCCCTTTAACATGAAAAAAGTTGGAGAACCCCACAAGAGACCAAATAACCCAACTTACCAACTCAAGGCACATGATCCAGCAGGCAGCGCATATCAGAGGGCGTGCACATTACAGCCATGAGCACCTGGAGGAGGAGAACAGGACATGTAAACAGGTAGAGCCTTAGGACTGCATAACATAACACGAGGGAGTCACCCCTCTGACTGCTGATCGGTCTCTACACCCGCCC
This sequence comes from Phyllomedusa bahiana, assembly GCA_025379985.1. Classification (NCBI taxonomy): domain Eukaryota; kingdom Metazoa; phylum Chordata; class Amphibia; order Anura; family Hylidae; genus Phyllomedusa; species Phyllomedusa bahiana. The sequence goes on from JAODAL010016858.1 coordinate 28,224, forward strand.
AGAGAAGCATGGAAGTCTCCAGTCACATCGCGGGCACATGTGCCAGGCCTCATTGTCATCACTGTAATCCAGTTTACATGATGGAAGCAAAACCTGCCTGCTTATCTAGCCTCGCCGAACACTACAGCCACACTCATGTAGGAGTGCGCCCACACCAGGCGAGGCCGCGGCACCGCACATGGCTCCAACACATCCTATACACTGCGGCAGTATAGCTAAACAGATACAGTGCTCAGCTGGCCGCACCCATACAGGCCTCTGGCCTAACACCCTCAGCCCACCACACGTTACCTGTCCTCAGCCGGGTGAGCAATGAGACAGAACATGGCGTGAGCAGGGGTCTTATAGGGCGAGAAACGTCAGCTTGACGTCATGATCTCGCGAAGTTTCCTGGCTGATTCAGTAAAGTATCGCGAGAACAAGCTATACGGTACATTCTATAGCTGTTTGGTGCCGGAAAGTGACATTCTTGGCGGGAAGTTTGGTTGGTGATGTGAAGTTAGCGGGAGCGGCCATTAACAAACAGACAGCGCAGTGTATAATAGCCAAAAGGAGTGAAGTGCCCATGCTACTGTCCTCGTCACATAGGCTCTGAGCTGTGGACGTCCTCGTCGTCTAGGAGCAGTTACTAACCACTTCCTCACCCGCACATTTACATAGTACACGCGGCTCTGAACGCTTTCTTGCATTTGAGTATGTTACTTTTTCGCAGAGCTATTCGCGCCACTGTAAGCGGGTGTTTTAGAAGTACCCGCTGGCTGCTCTGTGCCGGCTCCCATCACTTTCGTTTTTCCACACCAGGAAGAAATGAGATCACTGCCCGATAGGAGTCGGGGAATACGCTGTTAAAACATAGCACTCGCTGAGAACTGTGATCTTGTCGTACTGCAACGCAATTATGCTGTGTGAACATACCCTTAAAGGGGTTGTCTCACTACAAGGATTGCTTTTTATGTTAAAGATCTTATAAAAACAAGTCACTTTGCAATATATGTCCATTAACAATGTCCTACCTATCCCCTCTTGTATGGGCTACATCAGCTCCTCCTACAGACCTGTTCCATCTCTCCTGATAGGCTGGCAGTGCTGGTCGCTATAGCCACAGACCTGTTCAGTCTGTCCTGATAGGCTACCAGTGCTGGTTGCTATAGCTACAGACCTGTTCAGACTCTCCTGATAGGCTGCGAGTGCTGGTCGCTATAGCTACAGACCTGGTGTCCTCAGCAGCTCATCACTGCAGACCAGTAAAGCCGTTAAACACGCCCCTGAATTCAAAAATTAAACAGGACTGAGGTCAGATAAATCAACGCAGTGAGAAGATGGTGGGCATTTCAGGTTGTTTGTCTGCAGCGACGTCTTTTGGCGTCGCTGCAGACATTGGGGTTTGTGACGCCGCAGCAGCGCCGAGAACAGGGCTGTATTTCACAGCCCTATTCCCAGCACAGCCTCTGCAAGCATCGGGGAGCGGGAGAAACTTCTGCTCCCCGACTCTTAACCCTTTGATTGCTGCAGGCTTTCCCCTGCTCTGTCGGGTGATCGGGACTCCTGGTCACCCGACAGAGCCCGGGGAATGGCTGCAAAGTCAGCCCTGAGGACCTAGAGAAGACCCAGGGCTGTCTGTGTAAAAAGCCAGCAATCAGCTGTGTGCTGTCCTGATCACTGCCTATGTTAAACTGATATAGATTAAAAAGTATTAGCATATATGAATATGCTAATACATTTCTAAGTGTAAAAAAAAAAAAAAGGAAAACGGTTATCCCTTCATGGGATTATAAAAAAATAATAAAAAAGTGTAGACAAAATAAATAATAAAAAATAATTGTGCATAGATTACACACACAAAAAAAAAACTACACATATTAGGTATCCACACGATCGGAATAACCTGTAAAATTAATCCAACAAGTTATTAAGTGCGAAATGTGAATGGTGTAAAAAAATTTGAAAGAAAATTCTGCAAAAAGTGAACAAACTATTCCTCCAAAAAGTAAAACTTGTCCCGGATAAAACAAGGCCTCATACAACCGTGTCATTGAAAAAATAAAAAGGTTGAAATGCAAGGAGGCAAAAACTAAAAAGATGTTCTGGTCATTAAGTAATTTTCAGGCGTTCAGCTTAAACGGGTTGTCTCACTACATTGATTCATCTTACCTCAGTCCTGTTTTCTTGGTTTCACTTTTTGGGGGGGAAAAAAAAGGGGCCCAAAAAAGGGGGGGGTTTTTAAAAAACCCAAAATTTTTTTCCCCCTTTTTTCCCAAAAAAGGGCCCCCCGGGGGGGAACCCAAAATTTTTTCTTCCCCTTTTTGGGGGTTGGGGGTTTTCCCCGGGGGGGCCCCCCCGAAAAAAAAGGGGGGGAAAATTTTGGGGGAAGGAAAAAAAAGGGCCCCGGGGGGGGGGGGGCCCCCCCTTTTTTGGGGGCCCCCTTTTGGGGCCCCCCTTAAAACCAAAAATTCCCCTAAAAAAAAAATTTTTTAAAAAAGGGTTAAAGAAAAAAAAAACCCCCTTAAAAAAAAAAAAAAAAGGGAAAAAAAAATTTAAAAAAAAAAAACCCCCCCAAAAAAAAAAAAATTTTTTTTCCCCAAAAGGAAAATTTTTAAAATTTTTTTTTTTTTTTTTGGGGGGGCCCCTTTGGGGCCAAAAAAAACCCCAATTTTTTTTTCCCCCCCCCCCTTTTTTTTTTTTTTGGCCCCAAATTTTTTTTTTCCCCCCCCCCTTTTTTTTTTCCCCCCCCTTTAATTTTTTTCCCCGGGGCCCAGGGGGGGCCCCCTTTTTTGGGGGGTTTTTTTTTCCCCCCAAAAAAAGGGGGTTTTTTTTGGGGGTTTTTAAAAAAAACCCCCGTTTTTTTTTTTTTCCCCCCCCTTTTCCCGGAGGGCCCTTTTTTTTTTTTTTCCCCGGGGAAAAGCCCCTTTTTTTTTTTCCCCCCGGGGGGCCCCCTTTTTAAAAAAAAGGGGGGGTTTTTTTTTCCCCCGGGGGGGGGGGGTTTTCCCCGGAAAAGGGGGGGGGTACCCCCTTTTGGGGGAAAAACCCCCCCTTGGGGGGCCCCCCTTTTTAAAAATTTTTTTTTTAAAAAAAAACCCCCCCGGGGGGGTTTTTTTTTTGGGGGGAAAAAATTTTTTAAAAAAGGGGGAAAAAATATTAAAAAAAGGGGGGGGCCCCAAGGCCCCAAAAACCCCCTTTTAAAAAAAAATTTTTTAAAAAAAAAACCCCAAAAAAAAAAAAAAAAACCCCCCCAAAAACCCCGGGGCCCCCAAAAAACCCCTTTAACCCCCTTTTTTTTTTTCCCCCTTTTTTCCCCCGGGTTTTTTTTCCCCCGGCGGGGAAAAAAATTTTAAAAATAAAAAAAAGGGGGAAAAAAAAAAAAAAAAGGGGGGGGGAAAAAAGGCCCCTGGGGGGGGGGGAAAAAAAAAAAACCCCCCGGGGGGGGAAAAAAAAAAAAAGGGGCGGGGTTTTTTTTTAAGGGGGGGGGGGGGAATTTTTGGGGTTTTGGGGGGGGCCCCCCCCCGGGGGGGAAGGGAATTTTGGGGGGGCGGGCCCCCCCCCCGGGGGAACCCCCCCAAAAAAGGGGGAAAAAAATTTTAAAAATTTTTGGGGCCCGGCCTTTTAAAGGGAAACTTTTTAAAAAATTTTTTCCCTTTAAAAACCCCTAAAAAAAATTTTGCGTTGGGGGGGGGGTTTTTTAATTTTTTTTTGGGGACCAACCCCCCCCCGGGGGCCCCTTTTTTAAAAAAAAAGGGGAAAATTCCGGGTTTTTGTGGACTAAAAAAAAAAACCCCCTTTTTTTGGGGGGGGGGGGAAAAAAAACCCCCCCGGGGGCCCCCCCGGGGCCCCCCCCCCTTCAGTTTTTTTTGGGGGGGGCCAAAAAACCCGGGCACAGCATACAAACCCCCAAACAGGGGACCTAGCTTTTCTGTTTTCCTGCTGTGGGGGGTGTCCCCCCCCTTTCCTGGGGTTCTTTAATAAAACCCCCAGCGTCCAGGGAAACTGGGGATGTCCATAAACCCCCCCCGCAGGCATCCATTTTTTCTGGATGCCCTTTCCCCTGGGGTTTTTGGGGATCCCCCTTCCCCAGGTGCTGGATTTGCCTAAAACTTGGTCCCAAAAGCCCGGTGGGCAACCCCTCCCCCACAGCAGGGACTCGCTTTTTTTTGGGTTTCTTTTTGGGGGGATGTCACCCCGCTTTTTCCCGGGGGCCCGACTAACCTATCCAACATCGGGGGGGCCCGGGGGTTGCCCCCCCCCCACGCCCTCTAAAAAAGGGGGTGCCTTTGTGGGGGAAGGGTGCCACTCAGCTTTCCTGGACTCTGCTTGAGTATGTCATCCAGTTTTCCCTGTGCTGAATGGGTGTTTTATTGGGAAAGCTGGGTAACCCTTCCTCGATTTTCTGTTTTTTTTCTTTTCTTTTACGGGTTTCCCTTTTGGACTAAAACTGATTTCCTGAACTATGATGGATCAGCGTTGCATCTATTTCTTAAATAAAATGGTCAGTGGGTTTGGTGTGAGGGGGGTTTTTTTAAAATAATTTTTTTATTTTCTTTTTCTGTAGGGTTTTTTAATTTCTTCCAGTGTTAGTAATGGAGGTATCTGACAGATCCTTTTCCATTACTAGAGCTGGACAGGGCTGTGGAGTCATTAAGCCAAAGCTCCGACTGCGACTCCTAAATTTCCCCCTAGCTCTGACTCCTTGGCTTTTTATCCCCTTTAAAGATCAATAATCAAGCTATTTAGGTAGAACATAACTGACAGCAAAAAAATAATTTTTTAACCTGTGACTTTCTGGCTCCATATCTCACCATCCATAAGTTGGAACGGGAACTGCCATCATTTTATAGATAATCATCTTACCTATCTTATACATAAATTTTTATGGCAAGTTTTAATCGCTTAGTTCTGTTTCTTTCCTGTAATATTGTTACTGTTTTGACCCCTAAAAATCCAAATTAAATTTTTATTATTTTGTTAGGGGGGAAAATTTCCACCTTTGGCTTTCAGCACCCCTGAACCCTTTTGGGCTCTCGATCAATTCCAGTTTGTCCAAAAAAAATCTGGCCCCCAGGTGTCTTCTACATTTTCCCCAGGTTGGTGCATATGGTTGACTCCTTTGGGGGTACAAATACAGCTTTTTCTTCATCTCCCAAAAAAGTGTTCAATTTTGGGTTGGGTCGGGAAACTATGGGGGCCCAATACAGCACTCTATTTCATTATCTTTGAATTTTTTTCTTTGCCAAACCGACGTAGTTCAGGTCGCTTCCTTCGGAACACTATGTTGTCCTATCTTGTAGGATATTCACATATAGCCAGTACTGAGTCACCATCGTCCTGGCAAAGTATCCAACACTTTGGCTGTGAAAAACCCTTTATATCCTGGGCTTCCTCCACCAACTTGACATTCCCCTTCAATTTCTCGACCCTTACCCCTTTTTTTCCCCTTGATTTTTCCCTGCCCATTTTCCGCCGACCCACTCTATTGCTTAGTCTCACCGCTCCAAATCTATGTTCCAACTATGCTACCTTTATATTCTTTGCAACCCCCACCCCGGTGTCATATGAAATATTGAAGTTGCGGCTTCTTCCCCTTTTTTCGGGCCACCTTTCCAGACTGTGTATGCGTGTTCCCCGGTGCTTGCATGGACTCTGTGACTTAAATATTATGGGATAAACAGTGTCGGTGGGGGTCGGGGCCCCAGGGGAAATGATCTTGGGGGCCCACCTACGTACTGAAAATATTCCCGCCTCTGGGACATATCGCGCCCATTTTACCAAAATACAGTGTGCAAAACAACTGTATTTGTATACAATACAAGTTGTCCACATATGTCACATAACATTAAGACACAGGGCTAAGTAGCTCCATCCATATCCCCCCCAAAACCCAAATACAATATCCCCTCCCCCACATACAATACCCCCCTCCCCACATAAAATATCCCCCCCCACCCCATAAATACCCCCCCACCCCATAAAATATCCCCCTCCACCCCATACAATATCCCCCTCCCCACATACAAAATCCCCCTCCCCCCACATAAAATTTCCCCCCTTACCCAATACAATTTTTCCCCTCCACCCACTACAATACCCCCCTTTCCCCCACAACAATATCCCCCCCACCCACAATTTAGAAATTCCCCCTCCACCCACATACAATATCCCCCTCCACCCAAAACAAATATCCCCCCCCAAAACCACATACAAATCCCCCCCCCCACAAAACAAATCCCCCTCCAAACCACATACAATATCCCCCCCCCACCCCCTTACAAAAAATCCCCCCTCCCCCCAAATACAATTTCCCCCCCCCCACCACAACTTTTCCCCCCCACCATTTTTTTCCCTTGGTCACACACCCCACCTTCAAAAATAAACCCACAAAAAGAAAAAGTCTAACTCCTATCCAGGGTAAATCAGGGACCATGCGGGGCTTTAAAATTGGGCCCCGATATAACCTACAACACCCCCATAAGATCAGCCCAGTCGGGATAACCTACAACCCCCAATAAACCACATAGAGGCCAACACGTGGGTTAAACCTACAACACCCCCTATAGAGACCCATGTGAAGACACCAGCTAGGTAAACCTACAACCCCCAATAGAGCCACATGGGGTTCAGAAACCATCAGGTATAACCTAAAACACCCCCATAAGGACCACAAAAGGCAAACCGTCATATAACCCTAAACACCCCAAAGAACCACTGAGGTAGACACCACCCTCGGGTAAACCCCCCCCTTTAAAAACCCACATAAAGAGCCCAATAAAGAGGAAGAACACCACAAGTAAACCACAACCCACCCTAAAGAAACCAAAGGTAGGGGGTACAAGCCCTAGGGGGGTAGGCAAAAAGGCGGGCCCCCGTCTGTGGTATGTGGTTTCTCCCCCGTTAGGTAAGCGTAGGGAGTTAGGGTCCCTTTTTATAGGGCCCAAACAGTTAGGGACCCCCTTTAGGTAGTTAAGGCAGTTAGGGCTTCCCCTGAATAGTTACAAAGGATTAAGCCTCTTAGGGAGTTTTTCAGGCATTTGGGGTCTCCTTTAGGTGTTAGGGCCCCTTTAGTAGTGTGCAGGAAGTCAGGGCCCCCCCTTTTGTACTGTGTAGGGAGTCAGGGCCCCCTTTTTATTTGGTAGCCAGGGGCCCCCCGGGGAGGTTTTGCAAAGCCCCTTTGGGGAGCCGGGCCCCATTTTAGCAGGGCCCCCCCGTAGGTAAGCAGGGCCCCCTTAGTCAGGGCCCCTTTAGGACCAGGGGCCCCCTTTGTAGTCAGGGCCCCCGTTTTAGTCAGAGCCCCCTTTGTGTCAGGGCCCCCCTTGTAGCCAGGGGCCCCCCTTTTTGTCAGGGGCCCCCTTTGTAGCCGAGCCCCTTGTAGGTAGCCAGGGCCCCTTGTGCCAGGGCCCCCTTTTGTAGCCCGGGCCCCCCTTTGTAGCCAGACCCCTTGTATGAGGGCCCCTTTTTTAGTCGGGCCCCCTTGTAGCCCGGGACCCCCCCCCCCGTGCCGGGACCCTGTAGTCAGGGCCCCCCTTGTAGCCAGGGGCCCTTTTTAGCCCGGGCCCCCCTTTAGTCAGGCCCTCCCCCCCCTTTTTTTGCCCGGGCCCCTTTATAGCCCCGGGGCCCCCTTTTTAAAACCAGGGTCCCCTTTTTTTGCCAGGGACCCCCTGTAGTCAGGGCCCCCTTGTACCAGGGCCCCCCTTTTAGTCGGGCCCCCCCCCTTTTTTTGCCCGGGACCCCCTTTAAGCCGGGGCCCCCCTTGTAGCCAGGCCCCCACCCCCCCCCTTGTAGTCATTCCCCCCTTGTTTTGCCCGGGCCCCCCTTGTGCCAGGGCCCCCCTTGTGTCAGGGCCCCCCTTTGTCAGGGCCCCCCTTTTTAGACAGGGACCCCTTTGTAGCGGGCCCTCTTTGTAAACCCGGGCCCCCCCCTTTTAGCCCGGGACCCCCCGTAGCCCGGGACCGCCTTTTTACCGGGACCCCTTGTAGCCGGGCCCCCCTTTACCAGGGACCCCCCTTTAGCCCGGGACCCCTTTAGCCCGGGCCCCTTTACGGGACCCCTTTTTTGGGGCCCCCTTTAGCCCGGGCCCCCCTTGTAGTCAGGACCCCTTTAGTCAGGGCCCCCCCTTGTAACCGGGACCCCCTTTAGCCCGGGCCCCCCCGTAGCAGGACCCCCCCCCCTTGTGCCAGGGACCACTTTTTCAGGGCCCCCCCGTAGCCCGGGACCCCCTTTAGTCAGGGGCCCCCCTGTACCCGGGACCCCCTTGTAGCCAGGAACCCCCCTTTAGTCAGGGCCCCCTTGAAGCCCCGGGGGCCCCCCTTTGTCAGGGCCCCCCCTTTTAAGGGAACGGGCCCCCCTTGTAGCCGGCCCCCCCCCCGTAGCCAGGGCCCCCCCCCGTAGCCAGGGGCCCCCTTTGTCAGGGCCCCCTTTTAGAGGGGGAACCCCTTGTAGCCGGGCCCCTTTTTGGCCCGGGAAACCCCTTTGCAGGGCCCCCCTTGTTGGGGAAACCCCGGGGGCCCCCTTTTTCCCCGGGAACCCCCTTGTAGCCAGGGACCACCTTTAGTCAGGGCCCCCCCACAGGGCCCCCCCCCAGCCAGGGCCCCCCCCTTTTTTAGCCCGGGCCCCCCCCTTTTGCCGGGCCCCCTTTAGCCCGGGGCCCCCCCCCCCCTTGTAGCCAGGGCCCCTTTGCCGGGTCCCCTTTAGTCAGGGCCCCCCTTGTAGCCAGGGGGGGGCCCCCCTTGTACCCGGGCCCCCTTTTAGCCAGGGACCCCCTTTTGTCGGGCCCCCCCTTTTACAGGGACCCCCCCTTTGCAGGGCCCCCCCTTTAGAGGGCCCCCCTTTTACCCCGGGCCCCCTGTAGCGGGACCCCTTTAGCAGGGCCCCCCCTTTAGCCAGGACCCCCCCCTGTTGCCAGGACCCCCCTTTAGCCGGCCCCCCCTTGACGGGCCCCCCCTTTTGTAGGCCCCCCCCCTGTAGCAGGGGACCAAACCCTTTAGTAGGGCCCCCCCCTTTTAGCCGGGCCCCCCCTTTTAGCCAGGGCCCCCGCCCCCCCTTGTGCCAGGGGGCCCCTTTAGCCCCGGGGCCCCCCTTGTAGCCCGGGACCACCTTTTCAGGGCCCCCCTTGTAGTCAGGCCCCCCCTTTAGGGGGCCCCCTTTCCCCCCCTTTTTAGCGGGCCCCCCCCCCTTTACAGGGCCCCCCCCTTTTTTTGCCCCCAGGAACCCCTTGTCCCGGGCCCAAACCCTTTATCGGGCCCCCCCTTGTAGACCCCCCCGGGCCCCCCCTTTAGCCAGGGACCCCCTTTAGTCAGGGCCCGCCCCTTGTAGTCGAGGGCCCGCCTTGTATGTCGAGGACCCCCTTGTGTGTTAGTTGAGAAAGAAAGAACAATGAATACAACAGCAGCACTTACGCTGGCTCGGGCTCCTGCTCGGCCCACCGGCTCCGTACTGCGCCCTGCATAGGCGGCGCAGGTGAAGTGACGTCACGCGCCACCTACGTCTGGCGTAGGGGCCGCGCCCGGCAGGCTGGAAGGCCTGAGAGTCTACGCGAACCAGCTGACAAGGAGAATCAGGTCGGGGCACTGCGCTTGGAGTGGCGCTGTGCTACGACTGCACACCGCTCGCAGCCCCGGGAGCCCGGGGGACATAGTCCCCAACACCCGGGCCGGTCTTCTGGGCGCTCGGGACGAGGGCGTCCAGTGACGGGGATTGTGCGCGGCCGGGCCCCGGGGAGCGACGGCACTGCTACGGGGCCCACAGCGGCTCGGGGGCCACCACCGGGGGATTACCCGGTCTACCCCGGCGGTCACAGTCTGAGCACTGCATAACTAAGCACCTTCATGTTGTGTTTGTCATGCCAGAAATGATAGATCTTGTGATTTAACCGACTTGTGACTCTGATATTTTGCCTGGATGCCTACCTATGGGCTTTGGAATGGGATGAACAGACTTAAGGCGAATGTCCGAAATTTGCGCACGGCAACAGTTTTAGGGCATTAAATTCAGTGTAAAGAGCACCAGAAAGCCGATCCTCTCAAATATCTGGGTCAGGTAAACTTAATCGGCAAAAAGGGGGCCCATTGCAAAAAATCACGGGATAGCGTATCATTGGTATGTATGTAATTCGCTTCTCGGGTGCATAACGTTCATTCCCAGTAATGCCCCTTGCGTTAGGGGGGCGCAAGTTATATTTTTGGGCGCATTACAAGTGTGTGCCCGGCAAAAATGGCCTAGTTTTGGGTATGAAGTTCATTTCCTTTGAAAATATGGCGTCAAAAGGGGTTTTGCCGCAAAAAGACCAAAAATGGGCGTTTTGGGGACATGTCGCCCTTAATTCTATTCTTCCAGCTGTCATGGCTCACTGATGAAATTTTGGCAATTGTCTTCCAAAAAACCGCTATCAATGGCTGAATAATGCTGTTTTTTTTCCGGGAAAAACTTCATGGTCCCCTTTGATAGAACCAGTGACCTTTTTTTTGGAAAATCAGCCTAATAAACACTGAGTTTTAGGGAATGTGAGAAAGGTTATAATTTTGTATGAAGAAGAAAAAGATTGTTCCATCACCAGGAGAAAAATTTTAAAAGCATTAATGAAAGAATTGCAGAATTGCCTATTATAAATGTTGCAGAAAAAGTTAAAATTGATCTAAGATGATTTTTTAAAAAAAATGATGAGGTCTCACATTCAACGAGCGGATGGGGAGTATGGACCTGAAAGTCCAAAAATCAAAACATTGTTACCATTTTGCTTGTCAGTGTAAAAATATATTTATTGCATACAATTTTTTATTACAGTGACGAAAAAACACTGCCTGGCGGGACACCAAGCCCTAGTGATAGTATGGAGGAGGGTGTCAGTCAGATTCTCTGTTACTAACACAGGATAAAATGGTGTAAAAAAAAAATTTCACAGAAGCAAAGAAAAAGAAAATGTATTTAGCCAGTATTTTGAAATTGACTCCCAGAGAGAGCGTACAGCTGAAGTATCCCTGCCGACACCCAGGCCATCGCCAGGCCCGAGCAAAAAAACCCCCCCCCCCCCCCCCCAAAAAAAAACTGCCGGACAGTGACTGAGGGGACGGCTTTTTCAGCTCATTTTTTTGGGCTGATAAACTCGACTTATACTCAAGTTTAAACAGTAATAGAGATTTTGGCTGGTGGTAGATCACCCTTATCACAGAGAGTGGAGGAGGGGTCTTAGGGTGGTCATATATATGTTGGTTTTATGTATTTATAATGAATTATGTGGAATAGATAAAATAGGCTTTGTTTACCTTAGGGTATGTTCATTCGGCATAAATGCAGGGCATTTGCACGTATTTGCTGTTCAATACTCCTGAAATGCTCCCACAATTTGGTAATTCATAGCTCTCTTGAAGCTTTGAATTACATCAGTCTCCCCTGGTGTAAATTTGCGCGTATTGTATGGCTGAGAGAGAAAAGTGGACATCGTCTCTTCTTGTAATGAAAGTGAATGGAGGCAGGCCCCCTGCGCTTTAGAAGTACGTGCTGGCTAGCTCATACTTCTAAAACACCCGGCGTATTGCGGCGCGTACAGTACAACACCACAATATGACGTGTTGAAAAATACCCTTGGGTAAAAATCTAAATAAATTCCCACTTTTCTGTAATTCTCAGCATGATGGACCACCGTAAAATAAAAAAAAGAAGTACAACATTTTTTGTTCATCGCACTTCTAAAAATAGATTTAAAAGTGATAAAAAAGTCATGTGTAATTCCAAAGTTAACAATGGAAACCTCTTGGTTGGATACTTGCACAAAGGTTTTCATTTCATTCATTCAGTAAAAGCAGTACACAAAAGGAACACATTTGTCAGTCAATTATTTTATTTTATTGATAAAGAATGATGCTATAGAAAATGTGAAGTAATTTACCTAACAGTTCAGAAGTGGTATGAGCACATGTCAAACATGTTTTCCATTGGGTCTATGAGCTCCGAGCAACAACAGTGCCTCCTTCGCTTTTTGGTGGCTTGACTTCAAGGAAGCCTTATAGTGCTTTTATTTACCCATTAGCTCTTAGGAATCAACAAAAGGCAAAAGAGATTCTAATGCAAAAAGGAAAAAAATGTTAAAAGTTTGCACGATTGTAAATTATCACAAAGCATTATTAGATGATTATTGCTGAGAAACTTTGTATCACCCTAATCCCGCCCAACCATCATGTGTGTAACAAGTGGCCTGTCAATGCGGTATATGTATTCTGCTGGATGGAATATCCGAGGGTATTCCACAGAGGACTGGTGTGTGTCATTATGATAGTGTCCTCCTTCACCATGATGGCGAAGCATGGGGTATGTTCAAGACGAAGGTCAAAGCCCTAAAATAAGACAAACATTTGAATTAGAAGTGTAGTCTTTCCCTCTTTTTAAGGACTATACTCCATGGCAGAAATCATACTGAAGTTGTTTTAGCTGGAATAGTCATTGAAAGACCTAAACGCTGAAGGTCGCCAGCAGGCACCGGACTGGGAATAAAAATCAGCCCTGGCACACAGCCCCCAAGCAGCCCATATTACAAAAACAGCTTAAAAAATGTCCTTGTTCTCGCACCTCGCTATGTCTACAATAAACCTACTATAAAGCTTCTATCACACGGAGCGTTTTTCGGTGCATTTTGTGGGTTTTTGGTGCGTTTTGTGAAGAAGGGCTGAGCAGTTAATGTGAACATTTTCTCCACAAAACGCATCAAAAAATGCACCTCCAAAACCGCTCTGTGTGAGAGCCCCCTACATAACAAGCAAGAGAGAAACAGTGGTGCAGAGAAACCCTCATCAAAGTCAGGTGTGCACTTGCTTTACAATCGGGGACAAGCCACACTGACACTACAAAGCACCAGCATAACCTACAACCCACCAATCACACCCCCAGTAGTCAGGTACATACATGAAATACAGCAACTGAATCAACACAGATAGGTAGCTTACCCTGACAGCAGAGACTCACAGGAGACGTCATCTCTGCTGGGAGTTTTCTCTTCTCCTTTTCTTTTTGGGCCCAAACCTCCATGATCGTCTTCTCTGTATGAGTCGTTCACCCTTCCTTTTCTCTCTGTTGGTACAGCATGCAATGTCTTCTTCCTCTAGTGGTCACTAACGTCCCTGTAGAATTTACAACAATTACATCTTATACTCCCCTCTCTCTTCCAGCACTTTCGTAGCTAGTCCCCATACAGCGTCTGTTAGCCCCTCAAACTTAGACATTAAAAAATGTCAGATAAGTGGCAGGTAAATAGGTAGACCGCCATTAGGCAGGCAGGGCCAGTATGTAGGCAGGCAGGGCCAGTATGAGGGCAGCTGGCAGGGCAGTATGCAAGGCAGGAAGGGCAGTGGGCAGGCATGCAGGGCAGTTAGGCAGGAAGGCAGGAGAGTATACAGGGAGGGACAGTATACAGGCAGGACAGGGCCAGTATACAGGCAGACAGAGCCACTTATAGGCAAGGAATGGGACAGTATATAGGCAGCCAGGGCAGTGTAAGGTAGGCAGGGCGGGCATCATTATAGCACAGGGCACAGGTTATAGGTAGCCAGGGCAGGGCATCATATTAGCAAGGGGGGCCCCGGGCAGGGTATAGGCTATCAGGGAAGGGCAGTCATATAGCACGGGCAGTGCATAGGTAGCCAGGGCAGGGCATTCATATAGCCAGGGCAGGGTATAAGGTAGCCAGGGCTCAAGGGCATCAATAGCAGGGCAGGGTTATAAGTAGCCATGGCAGGGCATATCACATAGCCAAGGGCAGGGTATAGGTTATCCATTGTCAGGGCATCATATGCCAGGGCAGGGCATAGGTAGCCAGGGCAGGGCATCTATAGCCAGGCATCATTATAGCAGGGCAGGGCATAGGGTTAAGCCAGGGGCAGGGCCATCATATAGCCAGGGCAGTGAGGGAATAGGTATCCAGGGCAGGGCTCATATAGCCAGGGCAGGGCATAGGTAGCCAGGGGCAGGGCACCATATAGCCAGGGACAGGGCATAGGTACGCCAGGGCAGGCATCATATAGCCAGGGCCAAGGGCATAAGGTAGCCAGGGGGAGGCAGGGCTTTCATATAGCCAGGCAGGGGCATACCGGTAGCCAGGGCAGGGACCTCATATAGCCAGGGCAGGGTATGGTATCCAGGGCAGGGCATCATATAAGACAGGCAGGGCATAGGTAGCCAGGGCAGGGCATCATATAGCCAGGGCAGGCCATAGGTAGCCAGGGCAGGGCATCATTAGCCAGGGAGGGCATAGGTAGCAGGGCAGGGCTTCATATAGCCAGGGCAGGGGCATAGGAAGCCAGGGCAGAGGCATCATATAGCCAGGGCACGGGCATAGGTGCCAGGGCAGGGCATCATATAGCCATGGCAGGGTATAGGAAGCCAGGCAGGGCATCAGTAGCCAGGGCAGGGAATCAGTAGCCAGGGCAGGAATCAAGTAGCCAGGGCAGGGCATCATGTAGCCAGGGGCAGGGTAACAGTCGCCAGGGCTAGGGTTTCGTAGCCAGGGCAGCGGCATCATATAGCCAGAAGTGTATAGGTAGCAGGGCAGGGTTAGGTAGCCAGCAGGGTATCGGTTAGCCAGGGCAGGGCATCATATAGCAGGCAGGGTATTAGGTAGCCAGGGGGCCCCCCCCCCCCCCCCCCCCCCCCCCCCCCCCCCCCCCCCCGGGGGGGCCCCCCCCCCCCCCCCCCCCCCCCCCCCCCCCCCCCCCCCCCCCCCACCCCCCCCCCCCCCCCCCCCCCCCCCCCCCCCCCCCCCCCCCCCCCCCCCCCCCCCCCCCCCCCACCCCCCCCCCCCCCCCCCACCTCCCGCCCCCCCCCCCCCCCCCCCCCCCCCCCCCCCCCCCCCCCCCCCCCCCCCCGCCCCCCCCCCTCCCCCCCGCCCCCCCTCCCCCCCAGCGCCCCCCCCCCCCCCCCCCTGGGTATAGGTAGCCAGGGCAGGGCATCATATAAGCAGGCAGGGTTCAGTAGCAGGGCAGGGCCATCATATAGCCAGGGCTGGGCATCATACTAGCCAGGGACAGGGGCAGTATATAGCCAGGGCAGGGCTATTATAGGAGCCAGGGCAGGGGCAGTATATTGCCAGGCAGGGGCAGTATAGGCAGCCAGGGGAGGGGCAGTATATAGCCAGGGCAGGGTATAATAGGCAGCCAGGGGCAGGGCAGTATTTTAGCCAGGGCAGGGGCATGATAGGCAGCCATGGGCAGGGGCCAGTATCAGGCAGCCAGTGGCAGGGGGCAGTATATAGCCAGGGCAGGATTAGCTGCTAGGGCAGGGGCAGTATATAGCCAGGGCAGGGGCAGTATAGGCAGCTAGGCACAGGCAGTATAAGGCAGCCAGGGCACAGCGGCAGTATCTAGCCAGGGCAGGGGCATATATAGCCAGGCAGGGCAGGGGCAGGTATAAGCATGGGCGAGGGGCAGTATATAGCCAGGGCAGAGCAGGGGCAGTACGCTGAGCAGGGGCAGTATATAGCCAGGCTGGGCAGTATTAGGCAAGCAGGGCGGGTCAGTATATAGCCAGGGCAGGGCAGTATAGGCAGCTAGGGCAGGGGCAGTATATCAGGCAGGGTCAGTATATAGCCAGGGCAGGGGCAGTATAGGCAGCCAGGGAGGGGCAGTATATAGGCCAGGGCAGGGGGCAGTATAGGCAGCTAGGGCAGGGGCTGTATATAGCCAGGGCAGGGGCAGTATAGGCACATAGGGCAGGGGCAGTATATAGCCAGGGAAGGGGGCAGTATAGGCGCTAGGGACAGAGGCAGTTATATAGCCAGGGCAGGGGCCAGTATAGGCAGGCCAGGGCAGAGGCAGTAATATAGCCATGGCAGGGTCAGTATATATCCAGGGCAGAGCAGGGGCAGTATATGAGCAGGGGCAGTATATAGCCAGGGCAGGGGCAGTATATAGCCAGGGCAGGGTCAGTATATAGCCAGGTCAGGGGCAGTATAAGGCAGCTAGGGGCAAGGGTCAGTATATAGCCAGGAAGGGTCAGTATATAGCCAGGCAGGGGCAGTATAGCAGCCAGGGCAGGGGCAGTATATAGCCAGAGCAGGTCAGTTATAGCCAGGGCAGGGCCGTATAGGCAGCCAGGGCAGGGGCAGTATTAGCCAGGGCTGGGCTGTATAGGCAGATAGGGCAGGGGCAGTATAGGCAGCCAGGGACAGAAAGTAGTTAAAAAAAATTAAAAACGTTAATACTCACCACGGAACCGGCTGTCCCGTCCTCTTCACTCTGGAGCGTGGCGCTTTCACTGCAAGACGTTGCGGGGCCGAGGAGGCAGGCGCGCGATGACGTTCATTACATGCGGCGCCTGCCCCGCGGCCTCCTGGGATGCTGAAAAGACGGGATCAGTAGATCCAGATGTTCTGCCTCGGTCGCTGCTTGCACCGCGCGGTGCAGGCGGCGGCCGTGATGGCTGCATGGCTGGGTTCGGTGACCCGGGCCATTGCAGCCGGATGTGGCGAGGGGGGGCCTGCGGCCCCCTGCCAAACGGGGGTCCGGTCGCTGATTGCGACCATTGCGGCCCTGTAGCGCGCACAGGGGGGGGGGGGGGGGGGGGGGGGGGGGGGGGGGGGGGGGGGGGGGGGTGGGGGAGGGGGGGGGGGGGGGGGGGGGGGGGGGGGGGGGGGGGGGGGGGGGGGGGGGGGTGTGGGGGGGGGGGGGGGGGGGGGGGGGAGGGGGGGGGGGGGGGGGGGGGGGGGGGGGGGTGGGGGGGGGGGTGGGGGGGGGGGGGAGGGGGGGGGGGGGGGGACCGGCACTCGGGGGCCCGGCCGGGGGGGAACACCGTCCTCCTCGGCGGGCGATCCGGGCCGGCCCTGCGGCCCGGACCCTAGCGGCCAGCGGGCAAATGCCGGATTGCCCTATGGTCAGTCGCGGCCTGGTCGCAAGGGACATATGATAGTTTGTCTTTTCTACTTACTCAGAGCCCATTTGGTATTTAGCAAACAAGAAAAGTTTTAGCTTTGGAGAAAGCAGTGTTACGTTACAGCATTAAAGGGGTTGTCTCGCTACAAAGAATAGCTTTCAAGTTGAGGGAAACAAAATAAAGACATTTTACAAATATACCGATACCTAGTTAGAGTTACTTTGTTCATCTGTTTTCCTTAAGGGAGATACAAGTGAATTTATGACCTCTCTGGCTTATTTCAGTTCCCACATCGTCTGAGTGTGTACGCACAACACCATCCTAGAAAGTACTCTTAACACTACATCTACTTCTCCCCCTGCTGTTTGTTCTATGTGATAGCAGTGAGTGTGTCATCACACTGGTCATGGCAGCATTCTTTGCATGATCGGACAGAAAAGGCTTGATTTATCTAACAAATAAACTGAACTGTAATTAGGGCCTTTTGTTTGGGGAGGGAATCAGATAAGCCTTCTGGCCAGACTGTTTCAGAAGCTTCTGAGCTAATCTGATCTAATTAGCAACTGAAAAACACAGTGTTGAATACAAAGCCAGAGCTGTTTGCAAATTAGTCAGTCTGAACCAGGAAGTGGACATAGTATTTTATTCATGCAGCCTATGAAACTCTGTAGGGAGACAACTCCTTTTTAGCCTCGATCACCAGGGCTTATTCTGGGACTGAATGGAGCCGTACTGCGCGCCATATTTGCGCTGCAGTTACGGCTCCAATCCGTCCTCCCATTACGGTAATCCACAGTTTCATAGAGAACATTGGATTCCGTCGCTCCTCCCCCGCTCGGAGGGGAGAAAGTGACATGCACATTATTTACGGCGCGTCGCACGGTGATTAATGCAATGTCTATGCACCATAGTAGAAGGAGTGTTCATATCACGCAGATACACGCGAACAACTAACCCGACCCTTATTCATGCCGTAACTGCGGGACGAAATCCGTCCGGCAAATACGGCTTGAATAAGCCGTGTGAACACTGCTAAGCCCAAGAGCCCGTTGATTATCTGATAAAAAAAAAAAAAACACAAGATTTATAAACAAAATTTAAATGATCAGGATCTAGTTGACAACATTTTCATGTCTAGGCCAGTTTTATATCTATAAAGGTTTATTTAGAGGTGTCGCTTAATGGTGTAATGTAGTTTTAAAGAGGTTGTACCACCATATACCTTGATGGCATATCACTAGCAAATGCCAGCAAAGTTGATAGGTGCAGGTCCCACAACTGGGTCCAGCACCTCTCATGGGAATGGGCCCTAGAAAGTTACAGAGTGGACTGGAGTGCCGGTGCACAGCTCTCCTTTTGTTCTGGTGGAAGTTATAAGTAAGCCGAAGGGGTGTGTTCGACTCTACTTGGAACTCCCCACAAAAACAGAATGCAGAGCTGTGCACAAGAGTGAGTGGTCTTCAGACTGCTCTCGTATACTTTCATGGGCCAGTACCCAAGAAGGTTGAGTCCCACCTCTAGCAATATGACATCAAAACTCTAGCCCACTTTTTGTATCAATAGGGGCTGTCTGTTTGTCTGCAGTTTGCCGGCTGTGGTGACTTTTTAACAGTATATACGTCTATTTTTCATTTTGCTGCTTATATGTATACTTTGAGATAAACATTCGCCCTGATGACCGTATTACAGAGAAACGCGTTGGGGTTCCTTTTCTTGGATTATGCTGCGATTTTGTTTGTTTCCTACTTAGTGTCAGTTGTGACCCAGGGTATAGCCACTGATAGGTTGGGGTCGTCCCTTTTGGAATGGGGGGTCCCTGCCTATAGGAAGGGTTTTGTATGGACTGGTATGGTATCCGTTTTTTCAAAACATATTTAAGTGGCTTGGATACGTTGATCTGGATATACTTGTTTGCAATCATGTGAGCATAATCATATGCCAGACTCCAGTCACAGAGTTAATGTACCTTAATGTTTTGTACTTCTTATAGAGATATGTATATATAATATATTTCGCTGGCTCACAACTAAAAAGAAAGATACGTATTTTGTTTGGAAGCAATTTGCTATTGTATTTTCAGAAATCAAAATTATATAAGTTTAGATTATATTTTAATAAATGTTAAGTTTTAGCTGCATATTGTGGTGGATAGGTTTAAAAAACAGTGCTTTGTTCCTTTTGAGGAGACTTTTCATTGGTTGTTTTTTGTCTATGGTGGAAAAACCCCTAAAAGCTATTTACCTATTACTTAGACATCATAGGCTTTTTCTTTTCTTCCCCCAAGACAGACTAAGTATATAGTATCCTAGACACCGAAAATAAGTTGAAAAATATTTACACAGCATTAAGACTGTATTTGTCAATTGTCATGCAGCAGATTCAAAATGACCCAAACCACAGGTTTAGGGGTGGATTCACATCTGCATTTTGACATCTGTAAAAAATGGATTATTATTATATATATTATATTATATATATAGTTAATATATATATATATATATATATATCATATAAAAAAAAAATAACAGATCAAAAACGGATCCATTAACGGAGAGGAAAAATGGATGCAAAACCGGTGACCATTCCATTTATGTCCATTTCACATTGAAGTAATAAAAAAAATGTTTTACAGAAACATCGCACACAGGCCTACGCTGTTTTTCCATAAAAAACAGGTTTCTGACAGAATGGAGCACAACTGAACTGAAGATGGTGTTAATTCATGAGAGACTGATCCTTTCCGTTTCAGTTCACGGATCATATCTTACACGCAGTGTGAGAAAACCCCATGCACACAATTTGTGACTGCCTCACTATATAAACTCTAATATATATCGTCATAAAGAATGGATGTGTTTGTTTTTTAAAGATAGGTGTGCTTTCATGGATTCATCTTTATTTTTTTTTAAAATCTTACTGCAGCCCCAAATGCCATGCAAAAACTTGTACATGAACTGCCATCAGCGCTATTGCAAAAAACACAAAAAAAAAAAACGTAAATGTGTACAAAAGCAGAAATATAAGGGTATGTTCACACGGCGTAATTACGGTAATGAGAACTGTGGATTACGCCTCCTCTCCCCACTCGTACAACACGACTATATTATACGCGGGGGGGAGATAAGTGACATGTCAATTATTCACGGCAAATACACAGCGCAAGTAATGAATGTCAATGAGGCCGACGGGGGCTCGATCCACTTTTATTCCATTTTTTTTTAATAAAGCATTTGTTGTTTTGTATTTTCTTTCTACGATCTGTTAAGAGATCGTTATTATACAGATGTGCTTAATGAGTTTATATTGACTTTTTACTTTTGTATATTTGTAAAAATGGAGAACTTTTAAAATGATTTTATTTTTAACATTTTATTTTTAGTCCATTTAGGATACTTGATCACTAGGGCACAAGATTGCTTTTAACACTGTTCTGCAATGTCAGTATTGCAGAACAGCATTTCTTCATGACTAACTGTACATCATATGTTGGTAAGCTTTACATGGTGAGCACTGTCCCGGAGTGTACTAGTGTTTCACCATGGCTCGAGAAGGAGCTGAATAAATGTACTGGCCACTATAGAAATAAAGAGACTTACAGGTCATGAGAGACTAAACACCGACTTGCAAATTAGAGGTGACTTCATATCAATAAAACTTCAACCATCGATCTACATCTTCATCTGTGTTTTTAAGAGGACAGCAGAAATTCACGAGGCTGTAGAAAAAAAAATGAAAGGGGTTGTCTCACTTTTTATGTTAAAGATCTTGCAAATACAAGTCTCTTTGCAATATGTGTCCATTAACATTGTCCTACACAAAGTCAAAAACTTTCCACATGTACAAAGCACAGTAATATAAACCATCCAACTACTAACTCAAGAAAAAATCTTCCTTTAAAATATAACCTTTAATTAACCAATTATTAAATTATGTAAGCCTATATGTCAATGAGGACACAGAATTATTTTAAAGAATATTTTTTCTTGAGTTACATTATCATTGGTCCTATCCTATTCTGAGAATCCCCCTTGTTATGGGCTGCATCAGCTCTTCAGGTCGCTATAACTACAGACCTGTTCTATCTCTCCTGATAGGCTGCCAGTGCTGGTTGCTATAGCTACAGACCTGTTCAATCTCTCGTGATAGGCTGCCCACACTGGTTGCTATAGCTACCGACCTGGCTTCTACTGCAGCTTAGTAGAAGCCAGTAAACACGCCCCTGAATTCAAAATGAAAAAACACAAGGAAAACAGGAATGAGGGTAAGATGAATCAAATGTAGTGAGACATCCCTTTAAAAATCTTGGTGTCAGTGAACATAGTTTAGAATGATAGCTTCTATAAACTGCTGAATAATGACATAAGGATGGATAGACAGCTTTTCAGAAAACGGCAGTACAGGCAAAAATAAGAAAGTTTCAAATATATCTTATAAGAGAAAAATGCTTCCTTGTTTTATTAGCCTTCCCCCACTCCATTCTTATTTTTACACTCAATCAGAAATCCACAGAGCAGAGAGACCACTCCAGTTTTTTTGAGAGTTAAAGGGGTTGTCTCGCTACAATGATTACATTTTTGCAATATATGTTCATTACAAATGTCCTACTGATCTTGAGTTATCCCGGGTAGTAGTAGTGAATCAGCTTCTCAAATCACTATAGCAGCCGACCTGTTGATCTTTATCTCCACTGGCTGCCAGTGCTGGTGATCATACAGTTCTGAATACAGGTAAGAGCACAGAGCCCCTCCAGCACGTATGTTTGTAGTGGAGGGGGGGTTGGGTCTGGCTTCTGTGTCTGTGTGGATTAACTCTGTGTGTGCCTGCTCCCTCCTGCTCTCTACACAGATTGAGGAGAGCAGAGGTGAGGCTGATCTGTGGTCAGTAGATGTGACAGCAGTGAAGTGTGTTACCATAATCATGATGTGTACTAATAGAACAGATCGGGGGCATGTGAACGTTCCTATCCCTCCCTGCTCTGCTGTACTAGTGACACATCATGGTTATAGTAACACACTTCCACAGTTGCCCTGTGTCTGTTTGGACAGGGTTTGTTTGTTGTTGTGAGATGTCAGTGGAGATTTGTATGCTAAGCAGGGGGTATAGGAAACACTTGCATCCCCCTGCTCTGCTATTAGCATACACAGTCTTCACAGGACCTCTCCAAAAACTCATAGATCAGCCCTCTCCTGTCTCCTTGACTCTGTGGAGAGGAGCAGCACAAGTGCAGGCTGATCCAGCAGTGAGCAGCAGATCTAAGGCAGGCACACACAGGGTTAATACCGTAGCAGCAAACCCTTCACCTCCTCCTGCTGTATAGAAGTTACTGCAGTGGAGGAGGGAGAGCTGTCTGTTTGCTGAGGGGAGGGGGAAAGAAGGAGAAGAGGCAGACAAGAAGCACGCCCCTGAATTCAAAATCATTTGCTGCCAGACCCATTGAAGTAGGCTGAAAGCCTGTAGTGAGACAACTCCTTTAATGTTACAGCTGCCCATGGATGTCTTTTGTGAGGGGAGAGGAGGCAGAGAGTATGATAGACAAACCGAAATGTTGCTGTCTGTATAATGAATGTTTATTTCACTGGCTCCTTACTGCCAATTTCCTCCATGCTCCAGCTTGCGTGAGAGAATCTCTTACGTTCCCTTTCTGCCCCTCTCCTCTCCATAGACTACGACTAGACTATGGGCTGCTGTAACCTGAGCTTTTAGGGAACCTTGTTTCCTCAGGAGGACAGATTCTCTTACTGATTTCTGAGTGATTAAACAGATGAAAATGCAGGAGTGGAGAGAAAAGAAGGCTAATAAATGAAGAAGTTTTTTTCTACAATGATATACTACAAAGTTTCTTATTTTTGCTTGTATTGTTAATTTATGGAAAATTGTACTATAATTTCAGACATGCTTTCAAGGGGTTTTCTCTCCACAGTGATTAGCTTTAAACATGTAGGCAAAGGTAAATAAAGACTATTACCATATACATTGCTGTTCTGATTTTGCTTTGTTTAGGAGATAGGAGATTTTATCTCCTGTTTGTTTACACAAGCTTCTCCAGGTTACCAGCCATCCCCCTCTCCTCTCTTTGCTCTAGCTGCCCTGTCCAACCATGGTAACTCCCTCCCTGCAGTGTTTTACCTCCAGCACAGGAGTTTGTTTACCTATGTTACGCAAACTTTACCCTTTAGGGCTCTGTAGCCTTGTGCATTACAGTTTACAAACCTTCTGCACTCATGTCCCTCCAAGAGGCTCACCTAGGAATAGCAAAGCTAATATGTCAATTGCTACTATAGAACCACCCACAGCCCAACCAGGACGGGTGAGTCTGAAGCTGGCAGTGAAGTGCCGGCTGTTGAAACAACCCCTTTAAGGAAGGGTCTGTAAGTATAAAACAAATATAATCCTAATTGGCTTTTGTACTAATTTAATTCAAATGATAATAACGCAAAAATTTCTCACCATTATGTGGAGCTTTGCTTTTCCCTCTTGTATAATAAATGAACCTCCCATTCCAACAGATTTATTTCCATAGTGTTCCTGTAAAGATTTCCTCATACAGCTCACAAAGTTATCTTTACCAGTCCGCTTTTTTGCTTTGACTTCAATGACCTGTAAAATAAAAAAAAAAAAAGATCTGTGCCACAGTTCATACTATGATCTGCAGTATGAAAATAACCACTTTTAAAAAGAAAACATTGCTGGTGGTCATCTGATCACTATGGTGCCACCCTCCTTAAAGTCTCTGTGAACAGCTGTTGCTGTCTGGGAAAATTTCAGCTGGTCATAACATTTCTCTGCAGCTTCCGCCAATAATCTAGTATAATTATATATCAATAGATGGGCTCAGTCTATACTTGTGGAAGTCGCTCTTTCTTAGCAGATCTCTTCTTCAGCAAATAGAGGACTCAAGCAGGAAAACCCCATTTATGACACCCATATGCCTATGACATACTAAAAGGGTTCTCCAGCTCATTAAAGTTATGGTTAATGGTGTCATGGTGGAGAAATCTTTTTTTTTTTTTTTTTTTTTTAAGCATCACACACCTCCTGGTCTCTTACTGCTACCGCTCTGAAGCCTTCTGGGATCTGCTCTTCTCTGCTTCCACATACAGTACTCCATTCACTCACTATACTGCCACCCTTGGTCCAAAATCCAATAACCATCCCTTTTTGCAACTCTGATAAATCAACCCTCTTACCTATGACAGCAGTGTGGTTTATGTGTGCAGACAGCCTGTCACACATCTATACCCACCAAGCCAGCTTACGAAATACTACCAGCTGCCTAAAATAGGAAGTGGTTGTAATAATGTGAGAAAACAACTTTCATAGTTTATAACTAAGGGCGACAAGTATGAACAGGGCTGCGCCAGATATCTGGTGTCTCTACAGCCCGATATGAGGCGCAGCCCCGTTCATACATTTTTGAATCTCCTGCAAGCCACTCCCAGGCGTATTATGTAGCACCTGTGGCACTTTTTTAATGCACCTGATCTTGGGGGGCGTGCGGGGCTCACTACAACCATTGAGAAGCTAAAGATTTATAGCTTCGCTACGGCATTTCTGGGCGCATTACAGCTGGAACAGGTAGAGCACTTTCAAAGTGGTTTACCTGAGCTAGAACTGTCGCCCGAGCGCTAAAATCGCCTGATTTTTGATCCGCTGTAGAGCAGGTTCATCAATCAGGCGCATTCTAGACTAATGTTAGGTGCATGAAATTTGACGTGTTAACGCCAAATTTCATACATGTCGCCCTAAATGTCTGAAATAATACATTAATCAAATTTCTGTGGGCATATGAATATCTTATATGTGTTCAAGTACAATAAGGGTATGTTCACATGGCTTATTTTGGGGCGCATTTCGCCGTGTATTTCACGGCGTACTGTGTTCTAATACGAGCGAAATACGCCCCATTCATTACGGTAATCCACAGTTCTCATAGAGAACTATGGATTACGCATCCAATACGATTGTATTGTACGCCCGGGGAGATAAGAGACATGTCACTTATTTGCGGTGCTTTCGCACCTTAAGTAATGTATGTCTATGGGGCCAGCGGACTGCCGACCCCCCCGCGTCACGTGAGTACACGCCGATCAGTGTGACTCCGCAAACACCCGGCGTAATTGAGGGGCGGACAGTGCGCCCCACAATTAAGCCGTGTGAACTTACCCTTAATGTTAAAAGTTCAGAAAGTGACATGTTTATGTGTTGCTACTTACCTTTCCTGGCTTCCCCTCACTAGCATACAGGTTTGATAGAAGCCCGAAGTCATGGTCACTGTATTTTTCACTGTACTTCTCCAAAACACAGCTGTTATCTGCGGGGTTGATGCTGGCCATGTAATTACCATTTACAGCAGGGGAAGTTGCACTCTCTGCTTTTATGGAAAATATCATCTGCAAGGTAAGCATTACAATATATCTACAGTATCCATAAAGCAAGAGGACCTGCGACCAAATATAAGCAACCAGCATTTATAACACTTAGGCTATGTTCACATGGCTTATTTGCGGGGCGTAATTACATCCCGCAATTACGCCGTGTGGCCGGGGGCGGGAGCAGGGGGCCGGTACCTCGCCAGCCCATAGACATTCATTACCAGCGGCGCGTATACGCCACTAGTACCTGACCTGTCACTTATATCCCCCCGCGGCGGATTCGCCGAGCAGGGAGAGGAGGCGTAATCCATAGTTCTCTATGAGAACTGTGGATTACCATAATGACTGGGACGTTTTCAGCCCGTAATTTGCGCACTCTGGCATGTAATTACAGACTGAAATACGTCCAGGTTTAAGCCGTGTGAACATTGCCTTACAGTAAAGCTCAACACGATAGTGTTTAGGTACCTGGACAAAACATACTCATCATCTATTCTGTCAAATACAAAATACTCATTGTAATATGACATGCAATAATGTATTTATCCTGTATATATTGCCTCAAATATTCTGTTATATAGCACGGCCTAAAGATAGACTCTTTCACAATTTAGTTAAACTCTGTACACAGCTGTTGACCACTAACGAGTACTTTCACCCCAGTAATCAAGATTTCAGTTGGGTTCACATACTCCAGCAGCAGCATACGGATGAAACTATGGCTACTTGTGGCCACAAATAGCCACATAAGTTTGCCAGTGATATCACTGTTTCAACGATAATCTCGTGAGACCATTGATGGCTGCATCCTTGTAGCTTCCATCTGCATGCGGCAGACTAAGGTGTGGACCCAGATTTATATGGACTAAAACTAAATCCATGGAGAAGGACTGAATTATGTTTAGTAGAATTTGTGACACTAACATGTATGAGGCTGTTACCAGTTAATCAGAGTGTTGTGATTAGTGTTGCTATCCCTGTCCCTATTATGTCTTACACCAGTTCGATCAAACCTGTAAAAGAATTTGGGTAGCCCTAACTCTAAATCTAACCCTAAGTTGAGTTTTTAGACCTTTTTAGGCTTAAGTTACCTCGCCACCTTGACATCATCCCTGTCCTTAATATGAGTCCACAGCGCTTAGTTTTGCTTCATGAGAATTGCATATAATGTCCATACAACATCAATCATTCCAAATAATGCGCAAGATGGTGTAATACAAAATTTTGAAGTGTGTGATTTTTAGTAACATTTTGGTCATGTTGGTCACGTAAGAAATATATGGGAATGTAAGATGCAATGCATAGTGATCTGAAGACAACTATAATATGCATCAAGGGACACATAGATGTATAATGATATATAGTTAGGGACAACAATGGGGCGATCAGTGGTGGTAAAGTGGAGGGATTGAGCGTGATGCTCTCTGCATTGGTAGTGAGGGGAGCTGGCGGTCTCCATTAGACCAAAAGTCATGTCAGAGTATTGGCACCGCTGGACCTGGAAGCGCTGCAGAGAGATCATTTAACTCCAAAGAGGCCTTCAAACCCTAAATTAAGGTTATAGCTTTAGTTAGATGCACACCAAAATTTTATTTGCGCCAACTCAAATTGAAATGCTCTGATTCAAGTCAAATACGACTTTGACATGAATCCAAAGCACAACACTACTTGCAAGCATACTTTGTGACATCTGCAGGGAGGTGGAACTAAACCATCCCCATTATCTTTTAATAGTGTGATCATGTGAGAGCTGCTAATTCATATATTTTTGATAATACCTTTTACTGTGCAGCACTTTGCTACTTACCACATAAGAACTATCACTGTCCTAGCACCGCTTATAGAAAATTGGTGTTATCAGGAACAAATAAAACTGGAGTGCTGCAGAGGATAGCGAACTTGTACTACCAGGAAAAATCTTACTAAACTAGATAAACAAATGTAGTAATATACCACTAACCAATGCAAAGGGGGGTAATTCTGCTTTTAAAAAAAGTGTAGAGCTCATCCCTGATTTACCAACCTCTGCATTCATCCCCACGCTTTTATGAGAAGATGCTCCAGCACCAAGTAAGTAGGCTCCAGGTAGTTCAATCCTCTTTGCTACAGTGTTGATGTTGTAAACCTTCAAAATAAATATAAAATTATACATTTTACATACAGTACAAATAGCTGTAGATATAAAGATTTCTAGGAATTGACCAACGTCTGGAGAAAAAAAACAAAACTGTACGTATCTCAGTTCTTACCTTTGTCTCCTAGCAGCTAGCACAGGCCCGGACTGCCCATAGGGCAAACTGGGCATTTGCCCGGCGGGCCGTGGGAGTCCGGGCCGCAGGGCCAGCTCGGAGCGCTCGCACGAGGGGGCTGGTGTTTCCCCCGCGGCGGGCCCCGGAGTGCCGGCGCACGCACAGTGGCCGCAATGGTCGCATCTGACGACCGGGACCCCTGTGGCAGGGGGCCGACAGGCCCCCCTCGCTTCACGGCAGGGTTACCGACCCAGCTTACATGCCAGCACGGCCGCGCCTGCCACCGAGCGGTGCAGGCAGCAGCTAGGCTGAACAGCTGGCGATATATTGATCTCGTTCTGTTCAGCTTCCCAGGAGGCCGGGGGCAGGCGCCAGATTGTATGCACGCACCGCAGGAGGGAAGAAGTGGCAGAGACTTCAGGTAAGTATTGGTTTATCTACTTTTTTTAAAACTACTAGCCTGACTGCATACCTATACAACTTGCCCCATACTGCCTGCCATACCTATATAATGCCATGCATATCTATATACTGCCCCATATGCCCATGCATACCTTATATGCCCTGCCATACTAATAATGCCTCATACTACCCTGATACCTTTTTATACTGCCCCATACTAACCTGTCTGACTATATACTGCCCCTTACATCCCTGCATACCTATATACTGCCCCCAACTGCCCTGCCTACCTATATACTGCCCCATACTGCCTGCCATACTATATACTGCCAATACTGCCCTGCCCATACCTATATACTGCCCATACTGCCTGCCTGGCTATATACTGCCCCATACCTGCCCGGCCTGGCTATATACTGCTCCATACTGCCATGCCTGGCTATATACTGCCCATAATTGCCCTGCTGGCTATGTACTGCTCCATACATGCACTGCTGGCTATTTAATGCCCATATGCCCTGCCTGGCTATATACTGCCCCATGCTGCCCTGCCTGGCTATATATTGCCCTGCCTGCCTACCTATATACTGCCTTGCCTGCATACCTATATACTGCCCCTATCTTTTATATAAGCCCTGCCTGCCTGCCTATATACTGCCTGTCTACCTATATATCAGCCTTTTGCCTTGTGGGGGCCCCCCATATAATGGCCACTGCCTGGCTATATATTGCCCTGCCTGCCTATATACTGCCCTGCCTACCTTTAAGTGGCCCTGTCTGCCTATATACTGGTCCTGCTTACTTATATACTGCCCTGCCTGCCTATAATACTGGCCCTGCCTGCCTATATACTGGCCCTGCTACCTATAAGTGGCCTTGCGCTTATATACTGGCCCTGCCTGGCTACATAGTGGTCCTGATGCCTATATTCTGGTCCTGCCTGGATATATACTGGCCCTGCTTGCCTACATAATGGCCAGCCTGGCTACTTACTGGCCTGACCTACCTGGCTAATTACTGGCCCTACCTGCTAATGTACTGAGAGGGCAGCCCTAGCTAACTGGCTATTACTGGGGGCAGCCCTAGCTAACTGGCTTAACTTACTGGGAGCAGCCCCAGCTACCTGGCCTAGTTATGGGGTAGGCCCTGTCTACCTACCAAATTAATGGAGGAAGGCCCTGTTTACCTACCCAATGGGGGTCTATCTATTTACATGCCACATTATCTGGACATTTTTTAATTTCTAATTTTTAGGTCTAACATACGCTGTTTGGGATTTCATAGGAAAGTGCTGAAAAGAGGGGAGCCCTAAGATGTATTTGTGGTAAATTCTACAGGGACGAGTAGTGACCCTAGGAAGAGGACACTGCATGCTGTACTGGGACGAGAAAGAAATGGGAAGGGAAACGACTCATCAGGGAGAACATTCATGGGAGGTTTGGGCCAGAAGCAGAAGAAAAGGAGAAGAGAACAACTCCCATCAGAGATGACATCTCCTGTGAGTCCCTGCTGTCAGGGGTCATTTTACTTCTGTGTTGAATCAGTGCTGTGTTCATGTGATTGTGACCTGACTACTGGGGATGTGATTGGTGGGGTTGTTGGTTATGTTGGTTCTTGTATAGAGGCAGTGTGGGCTTGTCCCTGATTGTAAAGCAAGTGCACACCTGACTCTGGGACGAGGGGTTTCTCTGCACCACTTTTTCTTTCTGGCTTGTGTGTAGGGAGCTCTCACACAGAGCGGTTTTGGTGCATTTTTTATGCTTTTTTTTGTGCAGAAATGTTCAGCATTAACTACTCTGACTCTCTGCACAAAAACGCACCAAAAAAACATCAAAAAGGCACCAAAAATACTCTGTGTGAAAGCACCTTTATAGTGTAGTTTATTTTAGAAAGTGGCGAGGTGCGAGAACAAGGGACATTTTGTAAGTGGATATTGTATGTGGGCTGCTGGGGGCTTTGTGCCAGGGCTGATTTTTATTTCCAGTCCGGCCCTGACCTAGCATATAACTAATTCAGCCAATCAATAGCCTTAGGAGGGTTGTCCCATCACACTCATTGATGGCATATCGACAGTGTGAGGAATATGACTAAAGCCCCCTTCCAGTTCTTGTAACTTCTCCCAAATCCACTCTCTGTCACATTGCAGGATTCAGAACTTGACGTAAGCTCCCCCACTGCTCAACATATGTTAGTGAGAAGGCACTCAATTAAACAAAAGGCAAATTCCCTCATGGTCTATGATGGGACAACCCCTTTAGTGGTAATGCAACACACTACTTGTATTATTGCTCAGAAATGGGAGCCATGATACTAGTAGTGTTTCATGTGACCCGATTGGCTGCAGCAGTCACACACTGGCCACTAGTAAATATAGACTGGAGCGACCTCTGGAGCTTCTATGCCAGGAAGCTGAGGGACTAAAGTGCTGACTAGAGATATTAAAAAAATAGAGCTTATTTGTTTTCAAAAAGTTGGATGACTCCTTTAAAGGGGATGTATCGCTTCATCAGTTTGGCTGTTCCATTTTGCTCTCCAGCTTCTCAGCTCAAATCCAGGGGCGTTTCTTCCCCTTCCAGCTGGGTGTTTCTTAACCGAAGGGATGACATCATCCCCCCTTCACTGTTCATGCTGGCTCCGTGACACCCCCCTCCCTCCACCTGTAACTGTGTCTCTCCCTCTGCAGTCGTATTTTGTAAGAGCTGCTTACATACCACAGGCCTGCATTCATGTTACAATTGAATCCAGTCTTGTATAAACTCCTCAAGAGCTGTGCAGAGTGAAATGCTCTCGGCCCCTCATGCTCCTTCTATGTTTAGGCACAGTCGCACAATTGTGCTGTTTTCTGCTTGTAGAAGCCCTGCAGTTTTATTCTGTTTCTTCTGGCTGTGCAGAGTGAAAATGTGCCGGTCCCTTACTTTGAGTGAGAGGCAGGAATGCAAGCTCTGTTCAGCCGACCGGGTGCTGAACAGAATGTAAATGAGCTCTCAGCTAGTGAAATGCAAGGAGGAGGGATCTGACCAGCACTGGATATCAGTGTAAACAGAAACAGAAGATAAGGGATCCTGTGATAACAAGGCAGCTTTGCTAATGACATCTAATTCCAAAGTTGCTTGTATTCACTGTCCCCTTATTCTGAAGACCATTCAATGAAATGATACAACCCCTTTAAATACAAAATAAAAACTGATGACTGTGTGTGAATAACAAAAGGAAGATCTATGTTCGGAGAATATCTGGGACAGCACCACACTGGTACAATTTTATCAGGGATCTGTAGGACACAAATATCTAAGCTAAACTATGTATAGTACGAGGGGCTGCTGATAAGCCATTAGCTTTTTGTTCTTTTTTGTTTCTATGGTAACGAATGTTACATCACAGCCGTATGTGTCTAATATATGTTTTAAAAATTTTATGTTTGTAGCTTATGGCAACAGTGATCTAGGCACATGGGAAAACAAAATGGCAGAGTCTAAGGCGTTATTCACAGCAAATGAGAGCAGAGGAGATATAAAATTCTTATTTCTGCAAGGAAAGTCTGTGAAGGATATTCATAATGATATGTCGCAAACATTGGGGGATCAACGCCCTTCATATTCTACAGTTCAGAACTGGGTTGCCATATTTAAAACGGGCCACTTCAGCACCAATGATGAGGAACGTCCTGGACGACCGAGAGTGGTGGTTGTTCTGGAGATCGTCGATGCTGTGCACAACCTCATACTGGAAAATCAGCGAATTTCAGCTAGAGGAATAGCAGTCCTCATGGGGATTTCTTGT
This sequence comes from Phyllomedusa bahiana, assembly GCA_025379985.1. NCBI lineage: Eukaryota > Metazoa > Chordata > Amphibia > Anura > Hylidae > Phyllomedusa > Phyllomedusa bahiana. Next base: position 59,860 of record JAODAL010016858.1, read on the forward strand.
TAACGTGTTTGTGTCATTATCCATGAACATTTGAATATGAAGTAGTTATCTGCAAAGTGGGTTCCCAAATTTTTGACAAAAGATCAAAACTTCCTGGATCGACTGGTCACTATGGATGAGACCTGGATTTATTTGTATGACTCTGAAACCAATTAGCAGTCAAAAGAGTGGAGGCACAGTGGTTCTCCTCGTCCAAAGAAGTTCAGGGTGCAAAAATCAGCCACTAAGGTGATGGCGTCTGTGTTCTGGGATAAGGAGGGCATGCTGCTAGTGGACTACCTTCAAAATGGTTCCACCATCAATGCAAGGTATTACATTGAACTTTTGGACCAATTGAAGGCAGCTCTGAAGGCCAAAAGGCGCGGCAAGCTGTCCAAAGGAATCTTGTTCCTGCAAGACAACGCCTCCGCTCACACTGCACAAGCGACCACGGCAAAACTGGTGGAGCTAGTCTTCCAGCTGGTTGACCACGAACCTTATTCATAAGATCTAGCTCCCTCCAACTATCATCTGTTTCCAAACCTGAAGAAACACCTCAAGGGTACCAAATTTCACAGCATTTCTGATGCCATGGCTGCTACGAATGACCGGTGTGAGGCACAACAGTAATCCTTCTTTTTGCAAGGCTTACAGAAATTGGAATACTGATATAAGAAGTGTGTTGACATCAGTGGAGAGTATGTGGAATAAATGTCAAGTTTCATCTTCCTATCTCATTTCTTCTGGGTAAAGCCAAAGACTTATCAGCAGCCCCTCGTCGAAGATCCACGGTACACAAAACTGAAAGGTTGAAGTGAGAAAAGGAGCTTTCTTAATTACGTAGGCTCAATGTACAAACATCATAAGTGAAGGATGAAAGAAAGGGAAAGATATGAAAGTTCATATTATAGAAGATTTCACATAGGATGGGGCCGTCTAATATTCTGCCTTATCTTGTAGAGGTATTGACCACTGTATACTTTGAGGTGGAGAGATTCTGGTTTCTTCTGAGTCTGTGATCCGCGTTGTGGAAAAGAGATGCAGAAGTTTAATAATGCTCTGGTAGAAGTGTAGAATAAGCAGTAAATCTGTGGTTGTAAGGCAAGGATCCATGATGTGATGGTGTTTTGATCACAGAAATCTCTTGGTATAAGTATAATAGCTGTACACAACAATTCCGTTTGCATGAATCAGGTGTAGATGCTAGAGGAGGAAGGACTGGTGCCTCGAGCAGTGCACTACAAAGTCCAAGAGATTCCTGTGATCAAAAACACTGTTGCATTGTGGATCGTTGCCTTACAACCAAAGTTTTAACCTTTTTCTTCTAAAACTTCTACCACCGTCATTGGAATCCTGCATCTCTTTTCCACAACGTAGATCACAGGCTCAGAAGAAACCAGACTCTCTCTGCCTCAAAGCATACAGTGTTCAGTACCTCTACGATAAGGCAGAATACAAGACGGCCCCATCGTATGTGGAATCTCCTAGAATTTAAACTTTTTCTTTCCCCTTCTTTCATCCTTCACTTATGCTGTTTGTACATTGAGCCCACTTTATTAATAAAGCTCCTTTTTTACTTCCACCTTTCAATTCTGTATGCCATGGATCCTCTACTTTACAATTGATGGGACTCCTCTGAAAGGGTCCATATCCACACAGCACCTATACTCCCACTTACGAGGTGTGCACACCCAACCTCTAAATTTACTTCAGCTAAACCATGGGCATGGCGTGGTTACTCGTGTATTACTCCTCTGAAGCATAAATTAATGGGTGCCTCTATAAAGAGGTAGCGCTTTTCAGTCTGGGTGGTAGAGCAAAGTAAAACATCTTTGACTAATGTACAGAATCTGTGTGTATTAATAAAGCATTTTAAACAAGGTCTTTACAATTATCACATACTTTTTCAGGGTGCGCTGTGGGCACCAAGTATGGAACACCTCCAACGTCTGCAATTCTGGACTTTCCACATAAACCTAAAAATTTTAAAAATAATGGAGGAGTAGGTATATCGGTGTAAAAAGTAACAGCCCAAACTTTCATAACTCCATGTATGTCTAAATCTTTTTGAGTGGGGGGAAATCTCCTGCACCAAACAGGGCCCCAATCCCTCCTTCTGTTAATAAACCCTACACCCTTTAATCAATTGGATAATCCAAGTTGTTGGTTCACCAACTTTCATCTAATATTTAAAAGCCAGATTAAAAAAGTAAATGAAAATTATATTGATATGGTGTCCAGTCTACAAATATTCATGATGCCCATGGTGTGCCAAGAGCTAGGAAGTTCCCATTATGAACACAAATTTTTTTTTTAAATTTTGGTAGTTCGGTAGAATAACTGGTTAATAAGAATCTCCCAAAAAATTATCGTACACAAATTAAAGTCACCTTTTACAGGAAATCCAAATGGTTCCTGAGTAAGATCAGGACAAACCACAACCTTAAACATGGACTTCTGCATAGTTGTTTTTTTAAGCCCTTTTCCAGAACTAGAAAAAAATAATGAATTAGTGGGACTTATGACATGCCTAGAACTTATAAAAATTTTCCTATGTAAAAACAACCATAGGAGAAAGGGGCACACAATTCTAAATTTATTTTAAAGGGCATTTTTATGATAAATAAAAAAAAAAAAAAACAACTTCTGCCTGTACTAAAAAAAGAGCCCCGAAATTTTGCCGGTAGTTACAGGGGAAAAAGACTTGTCTTGAAATGGTTCAAGGGGTTTCCGGTTAAAAAACTTTTTTAAAATGGAGGTGCTGCCTCCCCCATTTTCCCCTCCTCTGGAAACCAACCTGAAGGGCCCTGGGTTGGGTTGAAAATGGTTTTGTGTTTTTTCGGGTCACGGGTTTGGGGGCGCTCACAAACCAAACATAAAAAAAAAACGTGACCATGCAGCCAATCACCAGCTGCAGCGGGTGACTTTTTCCCAAAATTGTTGGACCAAATATTTTTGTAAAAAACTCAAAATTTGGAACACAAAAGCGAAATTTAAAGTTAATTAAAAAAAAAAATTTTTTTGCTTGCTTTTTTTAAAAGCGTTTAAAAAACCCCCAGTGTGTAAAACCTCAGCCCTAAAGGGCCCCGTATATCATTAGGAAGCAGATACTCACTGAACCACCGGGAAATTTTCCTGCGGCAAGAATGTAAAAACGGGGCCCCATATTTTTTTTTAAATGTAAAAAAGACAACCCCTTCAAACCCTTTCCGTTTAAAAAAAAAAATTATAAGTGTGAAAAAAAATGCAAAAATAACTTCCCAAATCATACTTCCAGAGCAGGTAAATGGAGGGGAAGTTTTTGGAGTATTTTGCATTTTCCCCCACGGGGTAATGCGCCCTGAAATATTTAAAAATAATTTAAAGGTCAGAGAAGGCCAAAAGTTCAGGTAACTGAGAAAAAAATTTTAATTAATGTTTTTAAAAAAAAAAAAAAACCCTCAAAAAATTTTGGGTTTTTAAAACCCTGGTTTAAATGACAAAAAAAAACGAAAAAAGAAAAAAAAGGAGTAATTTAAAAACGTCCCTTTTTAAAAGATCAATGCAGTCTAAAAACCCCTGGTATATCCCGGGAGACAAGTGATGGGGTATCTGCTTTACAGGGGGCTGGGAGGGGAAAGGGGTTTTAACAAAACGCCCTTTTAATTTAGCTGCTGCAGCAATCACTAATTCCCTGGTCCCCTGGTAAAAAAGCGGAATGGAACAATGTAGAAAATTGGAAAGAATGATCATTCACCATTTTACCCAAATAAGGTTCTTCAGGTTAAAAAAAAATTGCTTAAAACCCCCCTTATTTGGGGAGGCCGATTTTTTTTTTTTTCGTTTTTTTCCCCCTTTTTGCCCTTTTCCCCGACCCCTTTAATTTTTTATTTTTTCCCCTCCTTTTTATAGACATTTGGGCTTTTACTTTGCAGGACAAAATGTACTTTCTAATGGGTTTATTTTTAATAAGACAAAATATACTGGGAAACCGTTAAAAAAAATTCTAAGTGGTGCAAAAATGAAAAACAAAATGTACTTGCGCCATGTTTATGGGAGTTTTGTTTTTACAGCATTCAATCTTGGGTTTTTAAAAATATGTTATCTGTATTCTATAATGTTGATATACATCCGTCAATACCAAACATGTAGGGTTTCCATTATGTTTTAGTACTTTAAAAAAATTCCAAACATTCTCTATTTTTGAAAAAATGCGTTATTGCACTATATTTTGTGACCAATTACTTATGGACTTGAGAGGGGAATTTTTTTCAGGTTTTAATTTAAATTTTTAAATTGTAACAGTTTGGAATACATGAACTTCTTTGATTAAATAAATTTCTCATTTTAGGGGGGTGAAAGACCCAAAAAAAAAAATTTTTTTTGGGGGTTTGAATTTTTTTTTCTAGGGTGTTTGTGTACGGGAAAATAATAGTTATACCAAATGTGAACTTTTAAAAATTTTTTTTAATTGTAAAATGGTAAAAGGGGACAGGGGGGTATTTAACTTTAATTTTTTTTTTTTTTATTTACTTTGAGTTCCCCTAGGGTTTTTCACCACTAGGGGGTCGATCGTTTATACAGCCTAATGCTTTGTAAAAAACATTGTGTATAAAAGGGGCGGTTTTACACTTCCTCCCCGGGGGCCCCAGGATGCGGGAATCAAAAAACTTTGGTGGCAAGGGAAGCTTTCACAAAGCTTTCACTGCCATTTTAAGCGATCGAGACCCGCGATTCCACCGCGGGTCCCCCCCAATCGATATGGGGGAATGGTGTGTGGCCCCATTTTATAGATCTAGACGCTGCGGCCATCTCTGCCTAACAACCGGGTAGTGGGGGCCTTCCCCAAAAAATTGCCTGTAGCTAGGGCTTTCCCCAGAAACTCGCCGGTAGCTATGTCTTCCCCCAGTGACTCGCCAGTTAGTTGGCCTTCCCCCAGTGCTCCCCAGGTAGTAGGCCTTCCCCTATAACTCCGAGGTGGGACCACCCCAAAATTTTGTTAGTAGAAAGAAGCCATTAAAAAAAAAAAAAAAATAACTCCCCTGTTGTCTTTGTTTCCCCCTTTTCTTGGCCCAGAGGGGGCGGGTGCCTACAACCTAGTGGACTGCAATGCCATATCTCTGCATCACTGGTCTTTGACCCAGCATGCGCCGGGACGACGGGGGCCCTGTGGGGGGCCCTCTGGAAAAGGGGTCTGGGGCCTCCGGACCCTGGGGGCCCACCACCCCAAATTTAAAATTTTACCGGGTAAAATCCAGGGGTTTAAATTATTTAAACACTGTTATATTAAAAAATTACTGCCGTGTTGGATCTTTCTCCTTCAGGACTTGGGGGCGAAGCTACGTTGCTCGGCACACTGTGTAAAAAAAAATTTTAAACAAGCCGCTTCCTTCAGCTGAGCTGTAGATTTATATTAAAAAAAAATATATAAAAAATAAATATATATAAAACATATAATATAAATAAAATATATTATATATATATATATTAATTTCAGTGAATACAATATACATCACCGGCCACTTTATTAGGGACACCTTCCAACTGTCGTTAACACTTTAAATTTTTAATCGAATCAACTGGCGGCAATCATGCATATAGGATGTAACATGGCAAGCAACTCCCCTGCAGTTCAAACCGGGGCATCAGTATGGGGAAGAAAGGTGATTTGAGTGCCTTTGAACGTTGGAGGGTTTTTGGTGCCCCAAAAGGGGGGTCGGTATTTCAAAACTGCTGATCTCCTGGGATTTTTTCACCACAACCTTTCTCTAGGTTTACAGAGAATGGTCCGAAAAAAAAAAAAACACCCAGTGAGCGGCAGTCCTGTGGGCGGAAATATGCCTTGTTGGGATGCCAGAGGTAAAAGGGAGAATGGGCAAACTGGTTCGAGCTGATAGAAAGGCAACAGTGACTCAAATAGCCCACCCGTTAAAAACCAAGGTAGGCAGAAGAGCATCTCTGAACGCACAGTACGGCGAACTTTGAGGCAGATGGGCTACAGACAGCAGAAAGACCACACCGGGTGCCACTCCTTTCAGTAAGAACAGGAAATGAGGCTCCAATTTGCCAAGTCATCGAAATTGGGACAGTAAAAAGATTGGAAAAACGTTGCCTGGTTTGATGAGTCTCGATTTCTGCTTGGACATTCGGATGGTAGGGTTCAGAATTTGGCGTCAACAACATGAAAGCATGGATCCATCCTCCCTTTGTATCAAACGGTTCAGCGTGGTGGTGGTGGTGTCATGGTGTGGGGAATATTTTCTTGGCACTCTTTGGGCCCCTTGGTACCAATTGAGCATCGTTGAAAACACCTTGTTGAATCTTGCCACAAAGAATTGAGGCAGTTCTGAAGGCAAAAGGGGGCCCCAACCCGTTACTAGCATGGTGTACTAATAAAGTGGCCGTTGAGTGTATATATGGCACACTTTTATTTGAACAGTCTCCTCTCTGTACTGCAAAAGCCGTCCCCAACCCCACAAGTCTGTCAGGTTTGACTATAGCGCACATGCTCAGTTGTGTCAGTCAGTATAACCAGGAAGTAACTCAGAGTCTGTCCTACTCTGTACTCTATATTCCAGGACAGGTTTCTGCACAGGAGGGGGCCCGACGGCCATTTTCTACCGCTATAATGATCATCCCCTAGACAAAACGAGCAAACTTTTCTAATTAAAGTTATTTAGGCATTTTTCATTATGACATGTAGTTTATGTATTTATTTTTCTTTTACCAGGGAAGTATATGAGGCAGGAATCTGCCTCAGGGCTATTGTGCATCATTTGCGCTGTTGAAATTACACGCTTGCTAATTTCATATCTCTAATGATGTGGACAGTAAAAATAAGCACTTTTGCAATTGGTTTGCATTACCTAAATTGCTTAGTATAGCAGATATGAGCTAATCTGTGCATCTATAGCTATTTCTGCAGCAGGTGGTCAGGCCACGCCCCTTTTCTGTGACTGGCTGACTGATATTTCATTCAGTCTGTTATGACACGCACCTGGATGGGACACGCCCCCTGTGCTGTGATTGGCTGCCTGCACTTTGCTTACTCCCCTCTGAGCTCCAGTCCTCAAGGCCCACCATCAGGTCGTTTTCTGGCTTTCCTTAGCTTTGCACAGGTGATATCATTGTCAGTGCATTCTGTACAGGTGATATTTATTATTGTCGGTGTATTTTTGCCAAAAGGTGATTTCATTAAATTTTCAGTGCATTCTGCACGGAAAAAAATTTATTATTGTCAGTGATTCTGCACGGTTTATACATTATTGTCAGTGTATTTTGCACAGGGGATATTTAATTTTTGTAGGTCATTCTGCACAGGTGTATCATTATTGTCCCGTGTATTCTGAAAGTGATATTTAAATTTTTGTCAGGTATTTTTGGGACAGGTGATATCATTATTGGGCAGGGACATTTTTTGAACCCGGTGATATCATTATTGTCAGTTTCATTTCCAGGTGATAACATTATTGTCAGTCATTTACAAAAGGTGATATTTATTATTTTCAGTGCATTCTGACAGGTGATATCATTTTTGTCAGTTTCATTCTGCACGGTTTATATCATTACTGTTGTGTATTCCCGCCCCAAAAGGGGATTTTTCCCTTATTTTTTCAGTACATTTTTTCCCCAGGTGATCCCCATTATTGTCAGTGCATTCTGAACCCGGTGTTTTCATTATTGTCAGTGCATTTTGCAAGGTTTTTATCATTATTTTTCAGTGCAAATTTGCACAGGTGGGAAACATTATTTTTCGGTTTCATTCCGTAAAAGGTTTATTTTCATTATTTTCGGTTTCCTTTCCGTAAGGGGATATCATTTTGTCAGTGCATTCTTTCCCCTGGTGATATCATTTTGTTGTGCATTTGTAAAAGGGGTTTAAAATTTTGGTCAATCATTTTGAACAGGTGTTTGGAAAATTTTGTCGTGCATTTTTGCACAAGGTTAAAATCATTATTGGGCAGTGCATTCTGCAAAGGTGATAAACATTTTCTTGGAGTGCATTCTGACAGGTGATATCATTTTTTGTCAGTGCATTCTGACAAAGGGGATATCGTTATGGTCAATGCCATTTTGGGACAGGGTGATTTGATTATTGTCAGTGCATTCTGCCCCAGGTGATATCATTATTTTCAGTGCATTCTGCAAAGGTGAAATCATTATTGTCAAATGCATTCTGCCCAAAGGGGATATCTTATGGTCAGGCATTCTGCCAAAAGGGGATATCATTCTGTCAGTGCATTCTGCCCCGTTTGATATTGTAAATGCATTCTGCACAGGTGATATCATTTTTGGTCGGCTTCCCGCACAGGTATATCATTATTGTCAGTGCATTTCTTTCACAAAGGGGATATTGTCAGTGCAAATTTTGTACAGGGGGGTTCATTACTGTCAGTGCATTCTGCACAGGTAATTATTATTGGCGTGCATTTGCCCCAGGTGATATCTTACTTTCAGTGCATTCTGTACAGGGAATTTTTTAATTTTCGTGCATTCCCGCACAGGTTGATATCATTACTGTCAGTGATTCTGCAAAGGGTGATTTCATTTTTTGTCAGGGGCATTCTTTCACAGGTGATATTTATTTTTGTCGGTGCATTTTGCACAGGTGATATTTTACTGTCAGTGCATTTGGACAAGGGGATACATTTTTGTCAGTGAAAATTTTGCACAGGTGATATCATTTTTGTCAGTGCATTTGCCAAAGGGGATATCATTATGGTCAGTGCATTCTGCACAGGTGATATTTAAAAAAATGTCAAATGCATTCCCTTTAAAGGGAATATCAATTTTTTTGTTAGTGCATTCTGCAAAGGTGATATCTTTTCTGTCAGTGCATTCTGCCCCAGGTTTAAAATTTTTTATTGGGCAGTGCATTTCCGGGACAGGTTTATATCATTACTGTCATTGCATTCTTCACAGGTGTTTTCATTTTTGTCAGTGCATTCTGCACAGGTGATATAATTAATGTCAGTGCATTCTGTTCAGGTAATATAAATTTTTGTCAGTGCATTCTGCAAGGTGTATCCCCCCTTTTTGTTCCCCCCCGGGGGAATTTTTTGCAAAGGTTATATCATTTTTTGTTTAGTGGTTCCCGCACCAAAAGGGAAAATGTTTTTTGGTCAGTGCATTTTTGCAAAAGGTGTTTCATTTTCTGTCGGTGCATTCTGCACAGGTGATATTTTACTGTCGGGGCATTTTTGGCCCCCCCGGTGTTTCCCCTTATTTTGCAGTGTAAATTTTGCACAGGTGATATGTTTTTTGTCAGTGCCCTTTTGAAAAGGGGATTTTTATGTCAGTGCATTCTGCCAGGTTTATATCATTACCCGTAAATTCAAAATTTTTACAAGGGGATTTCATTATTGTCAGGCATTCTGCACAGGTGTATCGTTATGGTCAATTGGGATTTGCACAGGTGATATGATTATTGTCAGTGCATTCTGCACAGGTGATTCATTATTGTTTAGTGAATTTGGGGGGCCCCCCGGGTTGGGTTTCATTTTCTGTCAGTGCATTTGCAAGGTGATTTTTATTATTTGTCAAATGCATTCCCGCCCCAGGTGAAAATAATTTTTTGTTTAGTTGCATTCTGGGAAAAGGTTTTATTTCCCTTAAGGTCAATGCATTTCTGCACAGGTGTTTTGTTTTGTCAGTGCATTCTTTCACCCGGTGATATTTTATTTTTTGTTTGTGGAAATTTTGCACAGGTGGGGGGTTTTCCCTTTTCTTTTCAGTGCATTTTGACAGGTGTTATAATTTTGTCGTGCATTTTTCAAGGTGATTCTTTATTTTTCATTTCATTTTTGTACAGGGTGTTATTCATTTTTTTTGGAAGTTGCATTTCCTGTGGGAGATCCCCGAAACATGGGCCTGTTTTTGGGTCTTGAGGATTTTTGAGTTGGGGGGAAAACTGTTCTGGAAAAGGGGCCTGGCTTCAATGGGAAATGGTAAGTATTCACCGTTGTAGCACCTTCCCTGGAACCCTTTTTTTTTTGTGTGCGAATTGAAGATTTTTTGTTCGTTAAAAGCGTTGTTTTAAAAGCACGAAATTTGGGTTTTCCCTACATACTTTTTTCCCCAAAAAAACCCTTCAGGGGAGTACACCAACCCTTTTTTTTAAATATTGCCCGCTGTTTACATTTCCCTGAAATTTTAAAATTTTTATTGCCCTTACTTGGGTTGGGGGATATCAAACCTTTTTTTTGTGCATTTTCAATTTGCGCAGGAAAATTTCATGGGAAAGTGCCCAATTTCCCCGTGTGCCTAGTCTTTGCTTTTCTGGGGACCCGGGTTTTTTTTTTTTATTTAAATCCTATCTTTAAAATTTTTGGGTTTATCGAAATTTTTTTTCTAAAAAAAGGGTTTAAATTTTTGTAGAACTTCTCGAAGTTTTTTAGGGAACCCCAAAAACCCAAAAAATTTTATTTTTTTTTGATTTTGAGTTAAAAAGTTCTAGTTCGGGCAAAAGGGCCCTTTTCCAAATGGCTTTCTGCACTTTTGGAGCCATTTTCCCAAACACCTTTCTGCATTTTGGCGGGCCATTTAATCAATGCAGAGCACAAAGAAGTGTCAAAAACGTTCATTTGCGGTTTGGGGTAAGGGGTTCATTGGCTGCTAAAATCAACCAAAGACCATATTTATTATTTTTTTCAACTTTTTTTATTTTTTTTTCCCTTTTGGGGGTTTTAACCCCTTTTCGGGTCCCCTTTTTACTTTTACGGGACTTTCTTATTAGTTAAAACAGATTTTCCTCTCCCTAGACAAACAATAGTTTGGGAGTTTTGATTTTTTTAAAAAAAATTTTTTTCTTGGCCTGCAATCTTTCCCCCCCACCCAGAAAACTGTTAATTTTGGGGACATTTGCCCGGTCACTAAACACCTAAACCTCTCATATACATTTAAAAATATTATTTAAAAAGGCTTTGGGTTTCCTTTAAATCATACTCCCCGGGGCCAAAAAATTTAGTTTTTTGCAGTTTTTTTGGGGGTTTTTTTTTTTAATTGATAACACACTGTTTTCCCAAAAACTCCCTTTTGTGTCAAAGGATGCAAAAGGGGCCCTTTCAGCAGTTGCTACCGCTTGCAAAAATCCTTAATTTGCCGGGGCATAGGCCCAAAGGGTTATGGGCCCCGGAGCCAAAAAACTTCAGCTGGGCCCCCTCCCTCCCCCCAAATTTTGAGTCCCGATCAGACAGGGTTTTTCTTTTTACATAGGTTTGGATACGCTTGTAAAAATTTCAGTTTGAGTTGTATATGACGTCATGTTTTTTGTTTTAGATAGGAATCAATGAGAGGCTCGTCATTAATAGTACATTATATGAGTGGTTATTTTGGACGTTATTGTCAGCAGCTATAAATATGCCGCAATAGGTAAGCATAATAGTTATGTTCTGTAACATATCCCTTAACATCATTGAAACGTTTGTGACCTCTCGGTGAATATCTGTCGATGGAGCCATGCTACCGATCAAATAGAGTCAAATTTAGTCCTGTTTAATATACTGTTTGCTCTTTTTGTCAAACACATTTTCTAGTGCGGGACATAGTTCCAACACATATACCGTGGTCATAATAGAGCGCAAAACAGTCCAGATTTTGTTTATGTTTATATTTATTGTGTTATGGTCTTGGCCACGGTCACTCCATCATAGTATTTGGGGTACCTTTAGCTATGTGATCGTACAGTTTTTTTGTGGGTCCATATGTTTGGTGGGTAATTGTGAAGCACTACACTTGACGTTACGGACCCCAATTTATGGTGTATTGCTATATCCCGTGTTTCCCCCGAAAAAAAATGACATGTCCGGGAAAGTTAAGGGACAAAGCAGAGATTTGTCTTGAATTCTATATAGAAAGGCATCCCCGAAAATTCAAGACTAATATACGGAAATCATTAGAGGTCATGAACGGATCTCGACGAAGGGAGGTCATGTGAGTAGTTGATCACAGAGACACACGCACAAAGACAGTACACACCTACACACACCAAGACATATCACTAGGTCATGGCTGATGGGGGCATTGCTGGGACTCTTCTAGTTCTACAGCTGAGTCCAGCATGTCATCATTTGTCATCCTTTTGAGATAAGTCAATGGAGCTGCATAGAGAATGTTCCTTTACATACTATTTGAGGTTGTCATCTTAAGACTTTCAATGAGAACTAGATATTATTTATATACACTCAGATCACTAGTATAGCATGCTTTTTAATGTCTTATTCATGGCAAAAAATTAAGACTCCCCTGTAAAGATAAGACCATAGTGCATTCCCTTTAGGAGCAAAAATTAATAGATGTAAGAGTTATTGTTTATTTTCGGGTCGAATGGAAACACGGGTAGCTATCATCGTGAGCTATGATTATCCTACCGTTTTCCACAACTCAAGCGTATCTGCGGGTGAAATGAAAGTATGTTTTCATAAATGGACTGGAAAAAAAAAGAGATGAAAAAGTGGATTTTTTTTTTTTGTTTACTTAGTTATTCTTTTATTAATTTTTTTAACATATTTTTTTTTAGTTTCACTTTAACACAATGTTCAGTAACACGGTTATTCCAGCCATAGAAGCATTAGTTTAGTTGACTGGGAACTAATGTTTATGGTTTGCTCTAGGAATCAGGTGGACCATGCTTGTCAATTGTTCACAGAAGTAGGGGGTTATGTTATTTTAGTGGCACTTTGGGGATTAAGGTATTTATGTTCTGTCATGTATTCACTGGAGCAGTGCAGAACAGATGCTTCTTCCCAATAGACTTTAATGGGGTTCGAAGGTTTGTCAAGTTCGAACAGAACTTCTTGAAGCCGGAACTCACAAAAGGTTTGAGGTTCGGTGTATCAGAACTAGACATTTTCAGTGTGTTTGTTTCTGGATACGCTCAATTTCATACTATTCTTTTTAGTATCGCTACTCGATTGGCTCTTGTTATAATCACTATGCGAAATCTTGGTGTCCTTTCTGATCGGGACAATATCCATATTTTAGGATCACTTCAGCTGAGCTATATACTTTTTTTTTTAGCATTGTAGATAGTGTTTAGGTATAAATGTGCTCCTATTGTCACTGGGCTTTTCTCTAGTCCGTAGTACCTTCCCTCCCTTATATCATTTCTTTCAACCTCGTTGCATTCATTAATAGTTAATTGTGCCTTCATCATAACCTTTTTGATGAACTTGTTGACAAGCTTATCCAAGGTTCTTTTATAGTTTTTCATCACTTCGAACTCAGATAATGTCTGGCCTCATAATTGTCCCTTCGGTATTCCAGTGATAATACCCTTGTGGTGGAACATGGTAGGCACCAAAGCATTTGTGTCTTCCATTCATGAGGATTCCATTTTCCTGATTTACATTTCCTGATAAAAAGAGCTTTCAACAATGTATAGGCTCTGCGCAATTGCCATGTCTGAGATTATATTATTGCAATCCATAGGTTTTGAAGAGTAGAGATGTAGATGAGAATAGATTAGTTTCCCCAACTTTTCTTCTGATTTTTAACATCTCATAAACAAACTGATATGAAGATCTAGTAGTTTTAGATAGAGAAAGGGAGATTATTGGATATCTGTATTGAATACGTGCGAAATGGTCTGGGGAGTCAGTATAAAGGTTGAATCATATTCTCTATTGGTAGTAATATTTATGTGATAAGACCATCAAACGATATCACTAAAAACTCACTAGTGAGCAACAAACAATCAACCCCCACTTGGTGGGCTGTAAGAGACATCCAACCCCACTGGTGGGCCCTAAGATATCAACTCAAATGGTGTAGCACTTTAAGAATGTCAATCCTCGCCACTGGTTGGCCCTAGAAGAATCAAAATCCCTTACTGGTTGGGCCTAAGTAATCACCCTACCTGGTGGGCCACTAAGAATCAACCCACTGGTGGGCATCCCCCCAACAATCAACCCCATGGTGGGCCCCAACAATCAACCCCTACTGGGGGGTCCTAAGAATACTCCACTAGTTGGTAAGCCCAACAGAATCTAACCACCACTGGGGTGTGGACTTAAGATCATCATACCCCACTGGTGGGACCCTAAGAGATCAGAACGCCACAGACTGGTGTGGCCCCTAATAATCGTGAATCCCCACTGGTGGGCTCCCACAGACAATCTAACTCCCAATCTGGTGGGACCTAAGAAATCACTACCACTATGTGGTGATTGGCCCTAAGATTTCAACTCCACTTAGGTTTTAAGCCCCAACAGTATCAACCCCATTTGGTGGGCCTAAGAATCAACTACACTAGTGAGCCCCAACAATCAAGCCCCCACTGTGTGGGCCCTAAGAAATTCCACACCTGATGGTGGGTCCTAAGAATCAACCCCAATGGTGTGGCCCCACAAGACGCACAATCCCACTCTGGTGGGCGCAACAAAACAACGCCAACCCAATGGTGGGGCCCTGAAGAATCAAACCCCACGGTGGTGCCCTAAGAAAGATCAATCCCCCATCTGGTGGGCCCATGAATCAACCCACTGGTGAGGCCACAAGTAATCAACCCCAATGGTGGTCCCCAAGAATCAATCCCCCACTGGTGAGGTCGCTAAGAATGCACAACCCACTGGTGGGCCCTAAGAATCAACCCCACTGGTGGTGGCCTATAGAATCAACTCCACTTGTGAGCGCTCCAACAATCAATCCCACGGGTTGGGCCCTCTAAGGTATCAACCTCACTGGTGGGCCACCTAAGAAATACAACCCCACTGAGTGGGCCCTATAGAGAATTCAACTCATGGTGTAGCCCCAAATCAATCAACCCCCCTGTGGTAGGGCCCTAAGTATTCAACCCCATGTGTGTGGCCCTAAGAATCATGACGTCCACTGGTGGGCGTCCCAATCAATAGTAACCCCCTACTGGGGTGGACCTAAGTAAGTCATAATCCCCAGACTGGTGGGACACCTTAGAAATCAACATCTACTATGTGTGCCCCAACTAATCAACGCCCACTGGTGTGCGCTCTAAGAATCAACTCACTATCTGGATGTAGGGTCACCATACAACTCCTTCGCACATGGTGGGCCCTAAGAGAATCAAACCCGCTCCAACTAGGTGCGGATCGTCTCACCTATATTCAGAATTCAGAATGTCGCTTCCACATGTTGGTGTTGGTGCCCGAGCTAAGATAGTTCTAACACTCCTCGCCATACGGTGTTGTTTACTGGTTGCTGCGTTGCTGAGATAAGAATTCAACCCCATGGTGGTGACTCCCAACACATCGCACCCCACTGGTGGGCCCTAAGATCAATCAACCCTCAGTGGTTGTTTGGGACATTCCTGAAGATGAAATCAAACCCACATGTAGTGGTAGCATTTCCCGTGAATCGAAATGTCAAACCCCACTGGTGGGGCTCTGAGAGAATTCGCACACTAATATCGTCTATGTGGGCTCTACAATCGCAATTCACCCGCACTGAGTTTGTGTGCGTCCCTTATTGTTACAGTCACATCCAACATCGTTGAGTTTACTGGGTACTAAGAACAACTCTCTGCAGCTAGGTGGAGGCCCCGTAAACGAGATTCAATCCAGCATGGGTGGGCCCTAAGGATATCAATCTCACTGGTGTGGGCTCCCTAAGAATCAAGAGAAACCCCACTGGTGGGTCCAAGAATCAACACCTCATGGGTGGAGTCCTAAGAATATCAACTCCACTGGTGGGCCCTAAGGACAACCCCACTTGGTGGGCCCTAAGAATCAACCCCACTGGTGGGCACTAAAAATCAACCCACTGGTGGGCCCCAACAATCATTACGCTCGATCAATTACGATCGCTATTGTTGGTGGTGTTATTGTAGGGCGTCAGTTAGATGGGAGGAGATTGTGCGTGTCTTATCTTGCGCTCAGCTAGACGTGTTGGAGGGTGGGGTTTCTATGATCTGGTGGTGTAGATAGTTTAAGAATATCATAATATCTCCTCTCGCTCCGTCTCGCGTGTTAGGGCCCTTTAAAGTATTGAATCGTCCCTGCACTGGTGTTTACGGTGCGCCTTAAGATTGTTATGCAACCACCTCTATCCTGGGATTGGGCCCCCGCAAGAGAATCATGACCCCAATGGTGTCGGGCTCGTTTAGTAGAAGCAGAGATAAGATCTCCCATTCTTGTGTGGCGGGGCCCTTAAGTGAATCAAGACCCCCCATGGTGGGGCCCCAAGTCAATGTCAACCTCCACTGGTGGAGGATGCCCTGCAAGGTAAACATTTAGAGACTCCATTGGTGGACGCCCGCATTAGAAATCATCTCTGCACTGATGTCTCTCAGTGGAGATTCAGAAGACCGCCACATTGGGCCCAGGTTCCAGACTCAAAACACTTGTTGGGGGGTTAGAGGGATCCTGGGCACAGAGATGGTTATGGTTCTGTCTCCAATAGATCGTGGTCCTAATATATAGCTTACCAGCAAATAGACATGCGTGCAGGTGAGTGTGTGTTTCTTATGGCTGGGTATACACAGCTTCCGTACCACAGGGGATATCATAAACTACTGACCTCGCTAGCCCGCAGCACCTTCTGCGCCCGCCCACCGAAGCGTGTGTACATGTGACCGGCAAGCAGCGGATGCGCAAGTTTTGTCTCGAGCGGAAGTTCTCGGTTGTAGGTTTGAGGTGCATCGCTGTGATAGATCATACCTGCATAGCGACAAAGTCATAGTGCTGTTTGCCGGGGTCAGTAGTATGTGCTTAGGTTATAGGGACACGTATTAGGTGCACGCCTTATGGTTGTAACTGCGAGGGAGGAGGGTGTAGCATCACTCGAGAGTAGACCGAGTCGCAGTATTGTGATGTAGGTGCACCGCAGAGCAGATGTTAGACGGCACAGCCGTGCTATCCTGTTTGTGGCTGACTAGCACGCTGTGACAGCTTCTATCTGCGGTTTGTGATTTCATGTGTCTATCTGCCGTGTGTATACTCCTACTGGCAGCTTGCTGCCCTGCTTTATGGATGGTGGTGGCTTTATGTTGCCTTGTGGGGGACTTTGGTGGGATTGTTTTTTCGCAGTAGTTATAACAGAGATCTGTAACTTGATGGCATATAATCCTGGTTGGTGAAGGGGAACCGGGAGAGGCGGAAGTCGTGCCGCCTGTACAACAACCATGGGGGATTAGGAGGTGAAGTGGAGCAAATGTAGAACATCCAAGGGAGAAAACGGGAGGCGAAGCGAAATGAGCGCAGTGTAGAGACATCAAGGGGGAACCGGGACGGCGCGAAGCGTGAGCGGCATGTAGAACATCCTAAGGGGGATCAGGGAGGCGAAGCGATGGCATGTAGCATAATCCCAAGGGGGAACGGGAGGCGAAGCGAGCGCATGTTAGAACATCAAAGGGGGAACCGTGGAGGCGTGAAGCGGAGCGATGTAGAACATCCCAAGGGGAGAACGGGAGGTGTAAGCTGAGATGTTTGTAGAAAACATCCAAAAGGGGAACCGGGGAGGCGATAAGCGAGTGCTTGTAGAACATCCAAGAGGGGATGGAAACCGGGAGGCGAAGGAGCGCTATGTGAACACTCAAGGGGAACCGGGAGGTGAAGCGACGCATGTAAACTCCAAGGGGGAACCGGAGGCGAAGCGAGGATGAGAACATCCCAAGGGGGGGCCGGGAGGGAAGCGAGCGCATGTAGAAATCCCAAAGGGGGGGAAAAAGGAGGTGAAGGTGCCCTGTGAACATCCAAGGGGGGTCGGGGGGGTGAAGCAGGCATGTGAAATCCAAGGGGAAAAGGGGGGGAAGCGGCAATGTGAACATCCAAGGGGAAGGGAGGTGAAGGGGATGTAGAAATCCAAGGGGGAAGGGAGGGGAAGCGAGGCATGTAGAAAAATCCAGGGGGAACCCGGGAAAGGGGGAAGGAGCGCTGAAAAAACCATGGGAACCGGAGGTGAAGGCGAGCGCATGTAGAACTCCAAGGGGGAAAGGGAGGCGAGGAGCGCGTAGAAACACCCGGGGGAACGGGAGGTGAAAACGAGCGCTTTAGAAATCCAAGGGGGGCCCCGGGGGGGAAGCAGGTGTAGAACATCCAAGGGGGAACCCGGGAGGGAACGAGCGATGTAAACACCCCGGGGAACGGAGGGGAAGGGGCGCATGAAACATCCAAGGGGGAAAAAGGGGGGAAGCGAGCGCATGTAAACACCCCGGGGGAAACGGAGGTGAAGCAGGCAGTGAACATCCAAGGGGGAAACCGGGGGGGGAAAAACGAGCGCATGTAGAACATCCAAGGGGGGCCCGGGGGAAAGGGCGCATGTGAACATCCAAGGGGGAAAGGGTGAAGCGAGCGATTAGAACACCCAAGGGGGGAAACCGGGGAGGGAAACGGCGCATTTAAACACCCAAAGGGGGGAAAGGGAGGGAAAGAGCGATGTAGAACATCCAAGGGGGGCCCCGGGAGGCGAAGCGGGCCCAGTAAACACCCCGGGGGGGCCCGGGAGGGAAGGAGGCATGTAGAACCCCCCAAAGGGGGGAAAACCCGGGAGGGAAGCGAGCGCTTTTAAAACATCCAAGGGGGAAACCGGAGGCGAACGAGGCAGTAGAAATCCAAGGGGGACCGGGGGAAGGGGGAGCGCATGTGAAAATCCAAGGGGGACCGGGAGGAAGCGACGCATTTTAAACACCAAGGGGGACCCGGGGGGGAAGCAGGCATGTAGAACACCCAAAGGGGGGGCCCCGGGAGGGAAGCGAGGCATGTAAATCCAAGGGGACCCGGAGGGGAAAGCGAGCGCATGTAAACACCAAAGGGGGAACCGGGAGGCGAAGCGAGGCATGTAGAACATCCAAGGGGGAACCCGGGAGTAAGCAGCGCTGTGAACATCCAAAGGGGGGGAACCCGGGATGAAGCGAGGCATGTAGAACACCATGGGGAACCAGGGATTGGTATGTCCCCGGGGGAACAAAAGGGTTTTTACTAACAGACGTGCAGGAGATTCAGGGTCCTCAAAGGTAAGGGGAAACCTTTACTAGCTCATGTTTGTGGAACCCCTTTTTATATCTGAAAATATAAAAAATTTTTCACGAATTAGTTCTTCCTGAAAACTACTTTTTTTCCCGTTTTGTTCTTGGCCGGATGATAGCCGGGCCAATGGTTTGCTCCGATACGAGGGGGAACGGAACAAGCTCGGATGAAAGCAGGGACTCATCAGTGACCGCCACATGCACGGACAAGGAAGCCGCCTCCAATGTGAGAAGAGGGGAGTTCTGTTTCACTTCCAAACCTTTTGCACTGACCCTTGTTACAAATCATCATGAACCCTTCAATAGTAGGAACTTGAAATTGATGGCTCCGTATCTTATAGGCAGTGCTTAACTCCAGTCCTCAAGGCCCACCAACAGGGCAGGTTTTTTTAGGATTTGTCAGTATTGCACAGGTGATATCATTAGGGCAGGATTTTGCACGTGATTTCATTATTGTCAGTCATTCTGCACAGGGGATATATTATGTCAAGGGTTCTGCAAGGTGATTCATTTTTGTAGTGGGGTTCTTAAGGGGATTCATTATTGTCGTGCTTTTTGCACGGTGATTCATTATTTTCAGTGCATTTTGCACAGGTTATCTTATTGTCATGCATTCTGAAAAGGTGATCATTTTTTTCAGTGCATTTGCACCCGGGGATTC
>JAODAL010016859.1:0-5000 GCA_025379985.1 Phyllomedusa bahiana
TTCTCTTCTGAAGAGGAGGGGTTTCCCTTTTTGGGGACCTTTTTTTCCCGAAGGAAGGAACGTAATTGGGGAACAGGGGGAACCCCGCACTGGAATTAAGAGGGAGCAGAGGGGAGAGTAATTTGGTTTTTTTTTTATAATTGTCCAAATTTTTTTTGGGAACCCGGGGCAACCATTTTTTAAATTTTTTTAAAAATTTACACTTTTTTTTTTTGTGCATGGGCCAAAAATTTTTTTTTTATAATTCCCCTAAGTTTACCGCTTCTTGGGTTTAAAAAAAACAATGGAATTTTTTTTTTTTTTTAAAAAAGGGCCTTTTGGATTGTCTTCAAAAATTTTTTCCCCAATTTAAAATTTTTTAATAAAAGGGAAAAAAAAAAAAAACAACCTTTTGGTTTTTAGGGGGGGCCTTTTTCCATAACAATAAAAAAAAAAAAAAAAAATAAAAAAACCCAAAAAAAAAGTTTGGAAAATTTTTCGAGTCCAGAACCAAAAAAGTAACAAAATTTTACACATATTTTCGTAGTTAATCGTAGTTTTATAAAGGGAAGGGGGAATGAGACCTAAGGAAGATTTTTGATTTTTTCGGGGGTTAAAGATTGGGGAAATTTTAATTTTTTCCCTTTATTTTTTTTTAGTGCAAAACATTTAATTTTAAAAAGCCCTGAAAAAGGCCTTTTGGGTTACAAACCCCAAATTTTTTTGTTGGTTTTAATTTTTGTTTAATTGTTCCCCTTTTCCTCCAATTAACCCCCCCCTCCCTTTTCCCCTTAACCCTTTTTAAATTTTCCTTTTGCTGTAAAACTAAAAAAAAGCCTCAAAAACCAAAAAAAAAAAGCAAAATTTTTTAATGTGTGCATCGCCTTTTACTTTGGGAAATCCCCCTGGAAAATAAACCCAAAAGAGGCGTAAACGTTTTTTCCCAACCCCTTTTTTTTTTTCAAAAAGCCGCACAAAAACTAGGCTGGCATTGCTTAGGGGACATATGTTTTTAAAATAAATGTGATTCTGACGTCTTGAACCCACAGGGATAAACAATTGGGGAAAAAGTGGGCTGAAAGGGAAGACCCCCCTTTTTGGGTACGAAAAAAGTCTGTAAAAGGTTTAAATTTAAAAAGTTCAAAATTAAATAGGGAAAAAAAAACTTTTTTAAAAACATTTTTAAAAAAAATTAAAAAAAAACACAAGTCAGAAAAAAAAAGAACTAATTTTATACATAAAAATTAATTAAAAGGGGGATAATTATACAAAGGGGTTTTAAGAGGGGCAGGGTTATTTCCCCCTTTTTTTCTTTACCACTAATATGAACCAAATAAAAAATTTGGGCCCCTAGTGAATTAAAAAGAGGGATTAGAATGCAAAATACCTTATGTTAAATAATATTAAAACCCTTTTCCTTTTGGATTAAAGAAAGGGGATGACTACAGGACATTTTAGACTCCTAGGTTTAATTTTCTATTATAGGCTAATTATCTGCTTTAGTTTTCAGTTTGTAATGTTTATTTGGCGCAAATGGAAAAAAAAAGTTCCCTAGATATAAAAATTTTACTGTTTTTTGGGGAACCCTTTTTTTTCGTAGATTTTAGACCTGTTTGGGGGAAGTTTATTTTTTTAAATTTTGTTTTATGTTTTTATACCCTCTTTAATTAGATTTTTTTGTTCCCCTTTTTGAACACCTAAAACTTTTTTTTGGGCCCCGTTGTTTCCAAAAAAACTGTTTTTTACTTCTCGGCCAAAGGTTTTTTAATGACAAGGGGCATGCCTTTTTCATTTTAAAATAAACCAAGGTTTTTTCTTTTCTTGTTTATCTGCATATAGAACAGAGATTCTGTAAAAAACCACTTTTTTAAATTTAAATTTTTTTAAACCCTTAAAACCCCCAAAATTAAAAGGGGTTTTTATGAGCCGTTTGGGAACTTACCCATTTAGTTCTTTAAAAAATTTTTCATTTGGATTTTCCCAAAGCTTCTCTAGTTTTTTTAATTTAAATTTTGTGTGTATATTTTAGGTCCTTTTTTTTTGCCTAAAAAAATTTGGGATAACTAAAGGGGGTGACAACGGAAAATTCCCCGGATTTAGACCCCAAAACCCAAAGGTTTTCTTTTAGTCTGTAACCCAAAATTCGGGAACTTCAGGGGTCGCAGTGGTTGCATTTCCCCCCCCGGCCCCCCCTTTCCACTGGCCCCCTTCAGGTCTTTTTGACCCACGATGTTTAAAATCGCGCCCCTTTCTTTGGCCCTAACCTAACCAAATAGCATGGGTAAGGAAAAGGGACCCGTGATGTCCACCAACTGCTTCAATTTAAAGAAAGGTTTCCCTTTGGGAGAAGGGGGAGAGGTGGTTTTTTAAATTTTTTTTTTTAAATTTTGGGGGGGTTTTAATTTGACCTAACCCAAATGCGTGGGGGGTTATTTTTAAAACCTAGCTAAAAGTTTTGGGGGTTTTTCCACCCAAAAAAAAATTTTAATTTTAGAAAATTTTAATTTTAAAAAAAAAGAAAAAAAAAAGAAGGGGAAAAGGGAAATACAGGAGGGGCCTATATATAACCAACCTAACTTTCTTGGGGGCCTTTTTTTAAACCCACCCCAATAGTTAGGTTGGGGGGTATTTATACCCCGTCAACTACAAAGGGGGGACATCCAAAAAGGGAAAAAATTTTCCCATAAATGTCACCCGAAAACAAATATCCCAAACTGTTTTTTTTGGTTGATGTGTGTAAAAGTAAAAATATATCCATAAATGTTGTAGTAGGGTAGCTATTTTTACAAAATAGTTGAATGATTTAACATGCATAGTAGCACAGATTAAAGTCAAGTATTTAACATGCATTGCATGTTCTCGTGTGCTTTGCACTAAATGGGCAAACCCACAGGTCAGCTATATATGTAGCATGCAAGGACAGGATGAGATTTCTGTGGGGGAACCATGTGGGATAAGTGATGTCACTTATTGTACATGGAATCCATGCAGAATAATTTACATATTTTTGGCACCATGGACTGCAGAATCCACAACGGCACAGATCTCCATTTCTGCGCAAAGCATGCGTATTATGGTGTGGAGTATGATTGACTTTCATACTAAAACCTGAATCAGAAAATGCTCCTTAAACATAATGGACTTTCAGTACCAAAATCTGCTTTTCGAACAGAGCCTTAAAAGGTTTTCCTCTCATTTGTGCTGTATTATTGATATGAATCACAAATAGAAAGAAATATGCTTTAATGGGTAGAAAAGACTGGTAGGAATGAGATTTGCTTCATGTTAAATACATGTGCTAAATGTATGATTTGACATAACGGCATCTTCTGTGCCCTTCTGTTTCTTCAGAGGTAGATTGTACCGAAACTATTGCAGTGAAATCTGAAATCTGAGATGCGCTTGCTGACATAAATGTGCACGTTGCGCTTTCAAACCCAAGAGGAGCAATGTGGCAAAAAAAAGGAAAGTGCCATCTGTGTGCCCATGTAGTGTCACTGCCAGCTCCTCTTTTGTTGCTACTAAGCTTACATTGTAATAATACATTTATCTTTTATGAGTGGTCATTTTACTAAAACTGCAAAACATATATTTTTTTCATATCAGCTAATTTAGCCTGCAGAAGGCCAGTCATCAGTCATCTGGCGGTTTCATTCATTTATTACTTTCAAAAGTAACAATTTTTTTCTAAAATATGCATTATAATATTTTTCTTTATGAAAATTCTTAGCAAATGAGTTCCAATACTAAAGTCAACTCTTTAACTGTAAAAAGCAGCTGATAGACTTCAGAAATCGGCATATCAATTTTTCTAGACCGTCTCGAACATAAGGAGATGAGGTGTGAGAAAGCAGTAACATTTTTCTGGATTGGCTTTTTTTTATTTTTTTGAAGAATTCTGTGGAAGAACATTATAGTCAACTTCTTCCCAGCTCCAAATGGACGATTACTAGTAACACAGTATTTGATTTATCTCTATGGCTAACAATGATACTCTATAGTAGGTTGTAAGTTTAGGCCCTAAAGAGGCAATTGTGAGACTGTTTGTTTATTAACCATTATGTAGGGCCAACATTTTTTTGCAGAGATTTTCATCCCTGATAGCTATGGGGCTCACACTCCAATATCCATACCTAAGACACATGCCTTGAAAAATTATCTCTCTCTCATTATTCTGGCATTTGGCAAATATAAATAATTTTGATAATCCTAATAGACCTAAAACAGGTAAAGTTTATCCTGATTTCTTGTCGGATAGTGAGAAAAACATACATATGTGTCTTTTTATATAGTGTATGTAAACTTCTGGTTTCAACTGTGTGTCCTTGTAGTGGCTTCCTACAGGTAGTCTGGTTTTCTCTCATACCCCAAAAACATACTAATAGTTACGCCCTAGTGGTTTCAACTGTACATTCTCAATGTAGTTTTTGCCCTTATCGGATTTGACTCCAGGATTCTAGTCTTCCCCATACACACCAGTTCTTTCATTTGTGTGATGTTATATAGATACGTTGGGAAAAGACCCAATTCCATCAAGGAACCCTATAACCCTATTTTGTTAATCCAGAGGAGGGCAAAAACCCTAAACCACCTGTCTTACATTTCAATCGCACATCGTTGAGGGTTTGTCGTGTAGTCCATAAACCACACAATAATTCAGCAATTATAGTAGGTTCTCAAGCATTTTTTGTCCTGACTTATTAAAAAAAAAAGTGTTCCTGAAAATATATTCATACATTTGAAAGTTTACAGAAGTGTTTTTCTCTTTTTTTTTTTTTTTTCCTGTTGCCTTTTCTCCTATTTTCCACTCAAAGAACATCTTGTTTTACAAAAATGCTCATCAGTTGTTAGGGATGACCCTCCTCCTTTAAACCACTGGTTCCATCGCCACTACCGGTGATCCTGACCACTGATGTTATGTTTATTGTTCACGTGACCTGCAGCTAATCACAGACTGCACAGGTCTCTTTCTGGATATACAGTGATGAGGGCTGTAATTGGCTGCAGCATCACATGAGCAC
>JAODAL010016859.1:10000-79412 GCA_025379985.1 Phyllomedusa bahiana
AATCTCTTCAGCTGTATGCGCCTCAGAGAGCAGAGAGTGAATGCTCCCTGCTCCGCAATAGGACAAGCAGACTTGCGGCGTTCCGGAGTATTCGGCACATGCGGCGTGATATGCCATCACGCTGCCTGCGCAGCCTGATAACATCACACCCTCTGTGCCAGGAAGAAGATGGAGCAGCGGGGAGAGAGAGGTGAGTACTTTTTTTTTTTTTTTTTAAATCCTGCCTACACCTGCCTGTACCTGCCTATGGGGGACATATACGTGCTAGTGTGGGACATATACCTGCCTGTGGGGGACATATAGCTGCCTATACCTGCCTATGGGGACATATACACCTGCCTATGGAGGACATATACCTGCCTATGGAGGATATATACCTGCTTATATATGCCTATGGAGGACATTTACCTGCCTATACCTGCCTATGGGGTCATATACCTGCCTATACCTGCCTATGGGGAACATTTACCTGCCTATACCTGCCTATGGGGGACATATACCTGCCTATACCTGCCTATCACAAGGCATTATGGAAAATGAGCTGAGGAACTCAACATATATTACATATTATAATAATAATAATAATTTTTATATAGCGCCAACATATTCTGCAGCAATTTGGAACCTGCCTATGTAATTTTATTGGTATCCATCATTATTTTTTAAATTTACCAATAGCTGCTGCATTTCCCAACCTAGTTTTATACTTGAGTCAATGAACTCTAAGCTTTAGTTCTTTCCATATATCTCCTATTGGAGTCAGGTCGGGTGATTGGCTGGGCCATTCTAGCAGCTTTATTTTCTTTCTCTGAAACCAATTGAGAGTTATGTTTAGGACCATTGTCTTGCTGAAATGTCCACCCTTGCTTCCTCTTCTTCATCCCGGTAGTTGGAAGCCGATTTTTAGCCAGAATGTCTCTATACATTTGTTCATTCACTCTTTCTTCAATTATATGAAGTTTGCCAGTGCCGTATGCTGAAAACAGCCCCACACCATAATGTTCCCACCTCCAAACTTTACTGTTGGTATGGTGCTTTAGGGGTGATATGCAGCAACTTGGGCCTCCAAACATGGTGTGTATTATGCCATCCAAAGAGTTCTATTTAGGTCTCATCTGACCAGACTATATTCTCCCAGTATTTCACAGGCTTGTCTTGAACATGCTTTTTGTTCAGTAATGGAGTCTTGCGTGGTGAGCGTGCATACAGGCCATGGATGGTGAGTACATTACTTACTGTTTTCTTTAATAAATAAAAAAACAAACAAAAAGAACAGACTGCAGTGCACCTTTGTGAAGCATTCCCCTTCTAATGGTGTACAATGTAAATGAGGCACAACTCTCAAATCGCTTGTATTCCTATGTTAGGAATAATGTCAATCAGGGGGCCAGCTGCTTTCTGCTGTCATTCACCATGATGGTATCCTCAGCGATGGAAGAGATCAAAATAGACTATAATGGTGACAAAGCCACAAATACTTATGGAACTTGAAGTGTAACCTTACACGAAACGCGTAGTTTCTGTTTTATTTTGCTTTATTATTTTTCAGTTCCAGGCGCTGTATTAACACTTGCTTTAACCTAACAAGCCAGTTAGGTATTCAGGGTTTTGTCACGATTACAGTCTATTATTGTTTTCTTTGAAACAATTGTAGCTGCTGATTATAGGTCTTTCTGCAGCTCTGCACAGGTGCTTCTTGGCTCTGGGACAACTCTTCTGATAATTGTTTTCACTCCTCTGTCTGAAATCTTGCAGGGAGCACTTGGTCATTGCCAGTTAATGATTTAATAATGTTCCTTCCATTTCCAGATTATGGCCTCATCAGTGCTCACTGGGACCATCAATAGAATTTCCCCTCTAACCAATGCCATCAGTATGTTTTGCAACAATAAGGTTGAAAAGGTCTTGAAACAGCTCACTGGTTTTACGCATCATGAGAGATTTCTTGTGTGGCACCTTGGTAACGAGACACCTTTTTTTTAGGCCATCAGTTGAACCATCTATGGTTTGATTTCTTTGCCTGTGGGGATTGGATGGGCTGTGACCAACATCTGGTGAGCCTTTCATGTCTATAGCACCTTTATTTACTTAGACAATTGGTGACGTGTTCAATACTCACTCCGCTTGTATGTATGTGTGTGTAATTATATGTATATATATATATATATATATAAATATATATATATATTATATATATATATAATATACACACACATATACTGCTGCACTATCATAAAAATTCTATTGAAAATGTATGGTTTATTATCCTATGCATAACAGCAACGTGTCTGCTCTGATGAGTCTTTTTCAAGCCTGAGACATTGCTAATATGTATAGGGTGATAAACACTTATCTTCAATTACATTTTTTATGGTATGGCAATTTTCCAAACATAAACACTTAGCAGAGCTCAGCTTGACCGTGATATTATTGAGAGGCCTTTGAGAAGCTTCAAAAAAGTTAAGATAACATTTTGTGCCGTGATGTCATGGTAAGTTATCTGTCATCTTTAGTTTTGCTACATACACTATACTGTATTTATCTGAAGCAAAACTAAAGATGACTGATATCACACATGCCCACATTTGTCTTGGCCCGTAAAACGCTTATCTATTTCAAAAATTAATTTTGACACTTAATTGATTAAAAATTTATTGTTGGTGTTTTTTTCAATTCATTCCCAAATACTTAAATAGTGAATATAGCTTCTATAATTTATTTATTTATTTTTTTTAAAGTACGGTATTAAAAAAGTTACTGCAAAAGTGTCCTGTAAAAAGAAAAGTTTGGCTTCAAACAGAAACATCACCCATTTTTTTTTTTTTTAATTCTATTTGATGGAATGCAAGGAGGTAAAAAAGCAAACACAATTCTTAAAAATGTCTTGGTCATTAAATAAAGTATTTTAGAGGGGTAATAAGACAAAGTCAATATTGATAAGGATTGGGCAAAAAAACTTGGAAAAAACTGAAAGTTCTTTAACGTGGATAAAAGACAATGTGACACAGAGACCATGAAATCAAAGGCTCTTGTGATCCACATTGCTGATTTCACTTTACATGAGTATGTAAAGTGATGTAGGGATTTGACCAAATTACTGAGCATTCTGGCCCCATTGTTTTGGGCACTGATTAGGGTCAAAGCTCATGGGAATGGCCAGAATGGGTAAATATAAAATGTAACAAAAATACTGAAAGGGAAGACCATAGGGAAAATGTAGTAATACAGGTGTGGGAACCACAGGCCTATATTTTTGACGACTTTATGAATTTAATAATAAAGAATTGAGTAACTGTTTTATGTTCTGTTCACATCTTGGTAAGGAAACTTCATTGCCGATTTTCCTGCTTTTTGACAGTAAAGATAGTGCTGTATGCTGCAAAATGTACTTCCGTCATAGTGACCGACTGCTCAGCATAACCTAACGGATCCCATTTTGTAATAGAAGAGGGACAAACTGGGGCAAAGAAGTGGCGTGTAGAAATAGTATGCCTTATGTTTGAAAATGCCTTAGTTCATAGTGAATTTCAAGCCTGTTACCAATCCGAAAGTGTCCAGAAACGGAAGATAGAAAATAAACACAAATCTCTATTTACACTTAAGCAATTCACAGGTGTATCCTGTTTTGTTTTTTAGCCTTTATAATGTATTGTCTATTGAAGCCACTTTCCTCTCTAGGTTGTTGTAACAAATTAAACTTTGAATGAATTTGTTGCAACCATTTTCTACTGTTGAGAAGGGCGATGTTAGGATATGTGAGCTGCTATACAATAACCTGATCAATGAAATCCGTCTAAAGTTTGTATCAGGATGCGTCTACTCGGCGGTATGAAAATACAGTCTGACCGGTATTTTGATACTGTTTCAGTGGTTTTGCGGGAGGAGTTCTGACCGCAGTTTGCGGATTTGCCCATCCCCCTCAACCACTGACCTATAAATCTTTCGCCCAATAACTGGGCAGAAGAATGAACATATTCTACCCTGTTTCCCCGAAAATAAGACAGCGTCTTATATTCATTTTTGCTCCTATAGATGCACTATGTCTTATTTTTACACAAATAAATTATAGCATGCTATACTACTGTGTGTGTGTGTGTGTGTGTGTGTGTGTATATATATAGTTTAGAGTCACAAACCATAGGATATCTGTATGTAAAGGACATTTTAGGCCAAACTGCATAACTTATCTCAAAGGATGCAAATGTGACAGCTGGGACTTGTAGAACTAGAAGTTCCGGCATGCCCCTTAGCCATCCTTTGAGATGTGTGTGTCCATGTCATTACTCTGTTCTCCCCCCCATCGCTCACTTACTTGTACACGGTCTCCTCTCTTGGGATGTTTGGGACCTGTGGTGACATCACAATCCCATGACCTCCCTGCACAGGTCCTTCAACACTCTGCTACAACAATATGTCCCAAAGCTGTTTCTCGGGGTGAGTGTGGGCTTGGGAACACCCCCCCCCCTCTTCCGCACCTTTCTCTCTGCCCACCCTTAGGGATGGCCCTGTGTATGGGGAGCTGCAGCAATGATTTCCACTATGTCTTATTTTCGGGGGGTGCCTTATATTAGGGAATTCAACAATCTCTGCTATGTCTTACTTTCGGGGGTGTCTTATTTTTGGGGAAACACGGTAAGTTTTTAGGAACACCAGAGGTGTAAAAAAAAATCCGTCAAAATCCCTGCAGTGTTGACTGCTGAACTGTTTTTCTATTAGTCTATCAGTATGGTTGACAGTCGGGGGGACGTACGCTAAGTGACTTCAGGAATACAGTCAGCCCCCTTCCAACGTATAATGTACATTTATATTATGAGCTCAGCAGCTCCATACACAGCAGGTACTGGCTGTTTGTTAATTAAAAGTAGTCGGATGGCCACAACAGCATCTAAACAGTTGGTTGGATCTGTCACATGACTGAAAATATGCCATGTTACCATTCCTATTACAGGGTGGGACATATGTTCTGTTAAAGGGGTTGTCTCACTACGAAGATCATAGTTGAAAATGTGGGGACCAAAAATCTAAGGATGTACGTCCTTGGTTACTATTGGCAAAGTGCTACGGTTTTAGAGAACGGGCTGGTTTACATGTGCTTAGCAACGGTGTTTGTTTACTGGTCAGGGAAGCATTCTGTCCTGCCCAGGTCGTGCACATGCAAAGGAAAGGCAGTTAAGAGGAGGGGCAGGGATGTGTGTATTGGCAGGCAAGGAGGAGAAGCAGTGAAGAGGATACAATACACACAACCCCCCTGCATGTCCTCTCACTGCTTCTCCTCCGTGCCTGCCAATACACACATCCCTGCCCCTCCTCTTATCCTTTGCATGTGCACGACCTGGGCAGGACAGAATGCTTCCCTGACCAGTATACAAACACCGTTGCTAAGCACATGTAAACCAGCCCGGTCTCTAAAACCGTAGCACTTTGCAAATAGTAACCAAGGACGTACATCCTTAGATTTTTGGTCCCCACATTTTCAACTATGATCTTCATAGTGAGACAACCCCTTTAATTTGCTCTACACAGCAGTACAGGGCAAGGCTAGTTATTTTTATTTTTTTTAATAGTATCATTCGACAAACCCTACTGGGACACACAGACTATTTACTATATATACCCCACCTCCCTAAATTGTCAAACTGAAAAAACAAAATGTGCACTTTTTTTTTTCTTTTCAATTCCACCTCATAAATATTCTGTGTCCCAGTAGGGTTTGTCGAATGGTTCTATTAAAAAATAAATAAATAAATAACCCCGCAGAAGAAAAGACATTATACAGCTGTATCAATGTAAAAATAAAGGTTCTGGCTCTTGTAAAGTGGGGGTAAAACAATTAAAACAAGTCGCTGCATCGGAAACGGGTTAGACATATTTTAAGTTCAAATTGGAAAGCATTCCTTGAACACTATTCTGCAAAGTTGGAATGATGATGTAGAATTTTCATTGTATTGAGTACTACATAGTCAGTGGTAATACAGGCAGCTAACAGGTACCATAGGCTGCCGCTATTGTCGAATCTGGAAGGTCAGAGTCTGATGATGGCGTGTGTCTGTAATCCATTGACAGAATTCCATCTTGAGTCATCAAAGCAATGTCCACAGCATAATTGGGAAAACTGCATACCCTAGCAATTCCCTGATAAACTTGTAATATTATATTTGCTTTATAATCCGGATCAATACAATAACAAAAAGACAAAGAAAATCAAATTCCCATCCACCTTTTATCAGAGGGAATTTTTGCCAATAGGTTGTGTCCAAAATATTTAGGTTGTATAGGTTGACAATGGTGAGGACATGCCACTACTCATCTCATGGTATGCTTCCATGCATAAGAGGTGTAATAATAGAAATAGCATGGGTCACCTCAGTCAATTACTGATGCACAGTTTTATGTCTTTGGCTCTTTGTGGCATCACCGTTTTCAGGGTAGAATTTTTTGTCCAAAATGTATACATGCTCTATTTCTATTAAAGGGGTTTTTCCTCGATCTAATGTTGACGTGGGATCCTCCAAAATGGGTATTTAATCACTTTTCTAAATATGTGATTAAAAAAGTGAAGCCTCTGAGAGCTGCAGCCTAGCTTAGATACCCTCAGTTTACTGACTGTTTACATTAGCTAAGACCAGGAGCTGATCTGGCAAGCTCCTGGCCATGCTTGCGTTGTTTGCACTTCTCATCTGATGGCAGGACATAGGAAGGAGCTTTGAAGGGAGGGGGAAAACAAAGCAGTGTTACTGGGCATCTGCACTAGCTTTGTTTCTGAGTTAGAGCCTGTCTGCTGTATAGAAAATCTGCTGGTTGTAATGTAATTATCTGAGTAAACATGCAGATGCTCCCTGCTCAGCGCTCCTCCCCCCTGTCTGTAGTCGATGAATGCTGCCTGCTCAGAGCTTATCTTTACTCCTGAGCAGAAAAGAGGGAGAAAACAAAACCCGTATAGTTTGTGCACAATACAGTTATCCTCTGTGTTTTAGCCAAACATGTTTGTTCAACTACAGAGACTGAATATCGGCCTCCAGAGCGTGCTTGGGAGGTAGTGTGATGACATCACAGAGGAGGTACTTGTTTTTTTAAACACAGAAACACAACGCCCCTTTTTTCAAGGCTCAAGAGGGGAGTCAGCCTGTTAGGTGGTGAAATCACTTTTTGGCAAAACCCCTTTAAGCTAGTCATCTTTTTCAATCATTCAGCAGGTACACTACAGAATATAGTCAAAGAAATGAAATTTATACCTAGTTTTTTGTTTTTTTCCTTAGGCCACTTTTGACACTGTTGTATTACAAGGATTTCCAGTGGTTCTAGTGAACCATTATTTCATTCTTATAAGATGTTATAATGATCTAAAGTCCAGTTTAGTACAATCGCAGGAGGCCAGGATTACGTGGCTGTAATTCATAAGATAAAATGTGTGTCCGTTTTAAAGGGGCTCTCCAGTGATTCAAAATAAAATAAAAAATATCAAATTGCTTCTTTGAGTCTTTATTCATGTCCCTGTGATGTTTTCCGTGCTAGTTTGTTGTGTTTCTCTTGCTGTAGCCTCCCTTACTTCCAGCTGAGCAGAAGTATTTCCTGTTTAGAAGTGTTTTCCTTTTGCCCTGTAAAACTACAAACCTGAAGATCCTTTGCTGTGCTTTGTTCACCTTCCTTTTTCCCAAACTTAGTCTCAGTATATCCCCTGTTTCATGTTAAAAGTCTAAGGTGGCAGAATGTAGCTTCAAAGGCTGCTCTAAAAAAAGTCATCTGATCTCCCGCTTCCTGTGCATGGAAACACACAGTACTACTCAACTTCCTGTCATTATACAGCTAATGTAGAACTGCAGAAAGTCCACAAAACATGTAATAAAAATGTATTACAAAACTTTCTGCCTTTGAGAGAAATATTATTTTGATGATAATTTTTCACTGGACAACCCCTTTGAATGTATGCAGTGGCAAGTGTGGTGTATGGTAATAGGGTGTAGCATCTCAACTGTATATGGAATGGATGGATTATGCTTTGTACTGTGGACGAGGCAGATAATTTAGTAAACCGGATGTATGGCTTTCCTTGTATGTCTCGGGCATAAAAAATGTGCTAATGTAACGTATGTACTTACAACTGATAAATATTTTCCGTGTTTGCTGTGTTTGACGGTTTGTTATGTGTCCAGCAGGACTGCAGTATAGAATACTATTTCATTTTATTAACCTCCTTGCATTCAAAC
This sequence comes from Phyllomedusa bahiana, assembly GCA_025379985.1. Taxonomy (NCBI): domain Eukaryota; kingdom Metazoa; phylum Chordata; class Amphibia; order Anura; family Hylidae; genus Phyllomedusa; species Phyllomedusa bahiana. Next base: position 18,205 of record JAODAL010016859.1, read on the forward strand.
CATTGCCTACCAGCATTAATGCAAAAACTATTTTACGACGAAAAATGGGTAGGCTAGTGTAAGTACTTAACATTTTATTGAAATTTAATTGAATAGTTAAGGGGTGATTAAAAATCTGAAATTAAGACTCTTTAGGAATTAACAACGTCCATTAAGCTGTAATGGGGCTGTTCACTAACAGTGCTTACACAGAATGGGAGATTTAAAATTGCATAGGAGTCAAATTAATGAAAATCTCTGTTTATTCTTGTGAGGTTAGGTACTGTCGAGCTGTAAATAACCTTAAGCCATTTATAACATCTATGATGGAGGTTTACTATAAATGAGCGAGGTAAGCTCCATGGCTGACCTTAACTCGAGGCGTTACTGAAAGCATTGCATGTGACCAGGATGGATGTGCTCTGGAACTGCTTTATGCAGTTACCTTATAATTCATATCATATAATTAACAGGATTATTATTATTATTTATTATAAAGCCCTATTAGTTCCGGAGCGCTGTACATCCAAAAGGGCATTTAAGTACATTACATAAGACAAAAATGAGTACAATGACTAACATCACTAAATAAGCAACCAACTGGTACAAAGGGCCTTGCCCTTGAGTGCTTAAAGGGGTTGTCTCACTACAAGGATTGCTTTTTATGTTAAACATCTTGCTAAAACAAGTCACTTTGCAATACTTGTCCATTAACAGTGTCCTACCTTTTCTGAGATATCCCCTCTTGTATGGGCTGCATCAGCTCCTACAGACCTGTTTGATCTCTCCTGATAGGCTGCCAGCACTGGTTGCTATAGCTACAGACCTGGCTTCTACTGCAGCCTAGTGGAAGCCAGTAAACACGCCCCTGAATTCTAAGTGAAACCAAGAAAACAGGACTGAGGTAAGATGAATCAATGTAGTGAGACAACCCCTTTAAGATCTGCAAGGGAGAGAAAGGGGCAAGGAAAGTAAGGGATTTACATGTTTGTAATGTATTGTAGTGGCAGAAGGGTTATTGTGGGTTATAGGCTATCCTGAAGAGATGGACTCTTAGTTGTTGGCGAAAGTGATCAGAAAATGGAGCAATAGTTTGTAGTGTGTTTTTGCAGGTTAGAAATTCCTGTAACCTATACACCTTGTGGAGAAATCCTCATAACTGGCTCTATGTGGATTTTTCCTGCTGCCAACGAATACTATTAGGGGATGGCCACACGGCTGTGACAAAATACTGGTCGGATTCTGATTGGTATTGTATTGTCTTTCGAACGGTTGAGTGGGACTGTTCTGTCCACAGTTTGCGGATTTGGCCGTCCCCCTAATCATTGAGTTACACCAGGTGAAAGATTGTGCATGTTCTGAGTTTTTGGGAACGCTGCCCTGATAATCCACCCAGTAGAAAAACCATGCAGTGTAGACTACTGGGCAGATTTTCTACTAAAGTCTATGGGGATGGTTGACAGTCGGTTTTCAGATGGTTTTCAAATCCGAAAACTGTCTGAAAAACCAACTGAAAACCCTTGCCGTGTGGACGTACCCCTATGGTGTTGCTGTCTATGGAATTCCCTAATAATTGTATGCACTCTTTGAAAATATACATTTACAATTATTATGGCTTGTGACTGTATTCTTTTCACCCTTTCTTGTCAAAATTATAGGTACAGTTTATTCTGAAGACAAGATACGGCCAAGTAACAGTAACTATTTTCATTTTTTTTTTATTGTTATGCTACAGATACATTCAGTATATTTCATTCATATACATTACAGGGGTTATCTGGGGTGATGAAAAGGTTGGCTTTGTCATCAGTATTCAAACGATGGGGATCTGAGGCTCCCAAAGGAAATGGGGGCAGCTGAAAAACAACTAGAGCTTTGGGTCCCAAAAACCCCGTTTACCCCATCCGTTTTTGCACCTAAAACAAAAAAATTTTAAAGCCCAAAAGCCAACCCTTATAACAAAAAAGAAAAGGGCTACGCAATGCCAGATAATATACAGTCAAATCACATTATTATGACCACTTGCGACTTTCAACATTGGCAGCATGTAGCTCATGGAGAAAGTCACGTGTGGTGAGCTGGCTTGGTGGGTATAAAAAGGGTTTTAATGCTTCCACAAATTTTTCCTTGTGTTGTCATGATGAAAGGGGGGAATTTTTTAGATTTTGAAAACAGGGATTTTTTGGGTTTTTCCAGCCAAGGGTGACAGTATTTAAAACGTGCCTTAGGAACTGCATTAAGCTTGGTGAAATGTACCCGGAGTGGACAAATGAAACCGTCGTGAATAAGTGGTGCCATTGATTTGGAGGTTGCATTTTCATGCGGATTTTTCAAAAAAGGGCAGACCACTACAGGAACAGCTCACCCCCAAAAAATAAACCACACAGACGGGGGCAAAAATACCGGGTTGGAAAGGCCTTTGGGAATGGGGGCCTGAAGCAGACAGATGGTTACTTCATCTCTGCTAATGAAGTTGCATCAGCAGAAAAGGTTTCAATTTTCACGGCAGTAATGGAATTGGACCTCTGCTGATTGGCAAAGGGTTGATGAGTCCCATTTTCTGCTTCATCAAATGGATATACATTGTTGAAATGGTGAAACCATTGCTGAAGAAGACAAGCTGGTGGTGGCAATGATATGGTCTGTTTTCATGGTATTCTTTGGGCCCACTCATACATTTAAAAGGCACACTCAACCGATTTGAGTATGAATCCATTGTTGCAGATCACATATACCCATACATGCTGTTTGTGCAGATGGAATTATTGAGGAAGTCAATATGACATGACTGATATTGAATTGAAGAGTATGACCAATACTTCCTTGTACCACCCTGGCCCACTTGTTCTTCAGACTTGAGCCCAACTGAGCATCTGTGGGACCACCTTGACTTTTTTATTGGTTCTAAAAAATTCACCTTCCCGCACTCTCCAGCCGTGAATCACTGTAGTCAGCAGGGCTCCAGATCCGGGAGACCTATAAAACAAGTCCCTCCCACCCATCTAGCGCTGTCTGTGCTGCACACGGGGTCGAAAAATTTCTGGTGGCTAAAAATGTATTCAATGGGTTAAATACGTGCCTTGCGAAAGAATTTTTTTTCCCCCCTTGAAATTTTTAACCCTTTTTCCACATTCAGGCTTCAAACAAAAAAATAAACATTTTTTAATTTTTTTGGAAGAATCAAAACAAGTGGGGACACAATTGAAAAGGGAAAAAAATTTTTTTGGATATTTTAACTTTTTAAAAAAAAAAAAAAAAAAAGAAAAGGGGGGGTTGCGATATTATTTTAAAATTTTCTTTCAGTGACAAACTCACTCCAAATTTTTGAAACTCTGAATGATCCAATTTTGGACCTTGTCCTAAATATGATGAGATAAATATAATCCACCTTGTTTAACAATCTCCGATAAATGCACCTGCTCTGGATGTCTCAGGGTTCTGTTTTAAAGCCAAAAGCATCAAAGACCGGAACCACAAGGCAGGTCCATGATACGTTTTTTGGAGAATTTTAAACCGGATTTTTGGGTACTAAAAGGTTTTTCCCAAACTTTAAAAAACCCCCCAAGGGGGCACTGTGCAAAACGTCAATTAAAATGGAAGATAACAACCAGCAAATCAAAAAACCCCGGCGTCCCTCTAAACTTTTTATCTCAACAAGGAAACGATCAGAGATGCAGCCAAGAGGCCCATGATCCCTGGATGAACTGCAGAATCTACACTGAGTGGGAAGTCTGTCCATAGCAAAAATCAATCGTAAAATGCACAAATCTGGCCCCTTTTGGAAGAGTGGGAAGAAGAACCTTTTCTCAAAGACTCCATAAAAAGTCTGTTTAAAGTTTGCCACAACCGCCCGGGGGAACCAACAGTGAAAAGGGCTCTGGTCAAGAAAACCAAAAAAATAAATTTTTAAAACCACAATCAAAACGATATGTTTGGGAAAAACAACACAGCCATCACCCGAACACACAACCCACTGTAGCATGGTGGGCCCGCATCATGGTTTGGGCCCCCCTTTTTTCAGCAGGGACAGGGAAGAGTTAAAATTGAGGGAAAAGGAGAGCCCCAAAAACAGGACCATTTTGGAAGAAAACCGTTGGAGTCTGCAAAAGACCTGAGACTGGGGACGAGATTTTTTCTTCCCCAAAACAATGACCCAAACTAAAGCAAAATCTACAAAAGGAAGGTTCACAAATAACCGTATCCCAGGTGTTAGAAGGGCCCAATCACAGCCCAACCTGAACCAATCGAGAATCTGGGACAGGGCTAAACTGCTGTTCACAAACGCTCTCCATCTAACCCACTACCCACGTTTTTTTCCCAAGGAAGAATGGGCAAGAATTCATCTCTCGATGTGCAAAAACTAAAGAGCTACCCCAAGCAACGGCTGTGAAACCCAAAGCAAAAGGGGCGCTTCAAATATTAACGAAGGGGGGGTGAATAATTTAGCAGCCCCACTTTCAGTTTTTTTTTTCTACAAAATTTAAAATACCAAAAAATTTTGTTCCACTCACAATTGTGTCCCACTTTTATTTTTCACAAAAAAAATTAAAATTTTAAAAATTTTGAAGCCTGAAATGTGGGAAAATTGAAAATCAAGGGGTTGAATACTTTTTTGCAAAGGGACTTTCCCGCAATCAAAAAACCCAAAAAATTTTTTTTCTAATTTTGGAGGGTTTTGGGAAGGGTTTTGAAGATATTTAAAGGGTCCCCGCACCATCATCCCCAACGTTTGGGGTTTTGGTTTTCCCCCCCTAGGGCCCAAACCCCTTGAATTTTAATGGGAAAAACCCCATTTATATTTACCTTTACATGCCGTCAAACTGCATTGGAAAAAAATTTTTTTTTGCCTGGCACGTATTACACACTTTTAGTTTTTTTGTGTGAATTTTCAGTGCATAAAACACATCAGGAACCAGGACATGGATTAAGCCCAATGAATGGGGCCAATCTTGCCCCCAAAAGGGGAAAAATAGACATCTAATTCGAGTGAAAGATTTGTAAGAAATTTGAGGTCGTGTCTTGGATTTCTGCCATGTATTACACAGCATATATTTTTCCAAAGGAAAAATATGCAATATAATGTAACCTTAGTTTCAAGAAACTTCTGACATGTCATGATGACAGCAGAAATTTTTTAATTTAGTGGGGTTGGCACTTGGCATTCAATATTTGTTTTAGAGAAGGGTCCCAAAGACCCACCCCAAATTGCAAAAAAAATAGCAAGGGCAGAAATAAAAAAAAAAAAAAATGAAAAATATCATCAACCACGGGGTTTTCAGGGTTCATAAACATTTCCCCCTGTGTTTTCATGGGTGGGGGCCCCTCACGAGAAAAAAAAAAACTTATGTTATCTCATCGTTTTTTTGGAAATTACACAATATATATATATACTCACCCCCGGGCCCATTTATTAGGTACCCATGCTAGAAAGGGGTTTGGCCCCCCTTTTTGCCTTCAAACTGCCCAAAAATTCTTGGGGCTAGATTCAACAAGGTGGTTTGCAACATGCCAATTGGTCCCAAAGGGGCCCAAAGATGCCAAGAAAATATTCCCCACACCATGACCCCACCACCACCACCTGAACCTTGATACAAGGCAGGAGGGATCCTCTTTCATTTGTTGACCCAAAATTTGCCCCCTCCCAGAATGCGCGCAAAAACGAGACTCATCAACCAGACAACATTTTTCCAATCTTCTACTGTCCTATTTTTGAGGAGCTTGGGCAAATTGGGGCCTCAGTTTCCTGTTCTTAGCTGAAGGATGGGCACCCCGGTGTGGTCTTCTGCTGCTTTTAGCCCACGCCCAAAATTCGCCAAATGTGCGTTCAGAGATGCCTTCGGGGTACCTGGTTGTAACGGGTGGCTATTTTAGCACTGTTGCCTTTTACAGCTCGAACCAGTCTGCCCCCTTTCCCCTTTTACCACTGGGTCAACAAGGCATTTTCCCCCCACAGGACTGCCCCCTCATGGATGCTTTTCTTTTTCGGGACCATTCTCGTAAACCCTAAATGGTTGTGCGTTGGAAAAAACCCAGGAGATCAGCATTTCGAAATACCAGACCACCCTTCTGGCACCCCAAAAACCAGCCATTTCAAAGGCACTCAAATCACCTTTTTTTCCCCATACTGAGCTCTGTTTTTTAAAGCAGGGGATTGTCTTAACCCTTCTCTGCCTAAAAGCACTGATTGCCCCCATGTGTTTTCTGATTAGAATTAAGTGTTAACAGCAATTGGAAGGAAACCCAATAAAGTGGCCGGGGAGGAAAGTTTTATAATATATATTAAATAAATAAAATATATATAATATAAAATATAAAAAAAATAAAAAAAAAAATAAAAAAAAAAATTTGTTAAAAACAGGGTTTTCAAAAATGGGTCATAAGGGCAAAACAAAAAAGCCCCAAAAACCAGGACCAGGATTCCCAAATGACTTTTACAAAAATTGGCAAAAAAAAAAAAAAAAGACCCCACTCCAAAGCTAATTTTTAGGACACATCAAGGGAACCCGGTTTATTTAGAAAAAAAGTCGAGCCTTATCTAGAATTGGACTTTCTTTTGGGCTAACCCATCTCCAACCCCAAAGGGGTTTTTCCCCAAATTTGCCCCCTGGAGCATCCCAGTATTTCCAAAGTCTGGGATGTTCCTATGCAATTTGAAGGCATTTTGGGTGCGCAGTGCTTTCTGGAGAAAAGACACATGTAGAATTTTCCCCCATAGACTTTAAAGGGATTACAGTTTGGAACATCCCAGATCAAATCGTTTCCGCTTCCGCCACACTGCTCTCAAACTGAACATTTGACCAACACTTTTGTCCACAATTTGAGTAGAAGGTCTGCTGATATTATCTTTTATTCACAGATCTCAGCATTCTGGTCGATTAACTATGTCTATGTCTTAACTATGTTGCTGCTCAGCTCTATTTGCTTGGGGTTTGGGGGAACTACAAAACCCCTCATAGCCTAGGGGCCAAACGGTGGGACTGTTTCTCGAATAAAAAGCAGCCTTTTTTGCTAATTCTACCTTTTTCCTTTTAGTTGTAGGGGTCTTCATGTTTACTTCTACTGTACAGATGCCTTGTATTTTTTAGGCCCATTAGCAAACGTTGCATACATAGTATTACTTTAATAAATAAAGGCTTAATGAATGAAACTAATTGATTCTGATATAATAGACTGGCATGCACTTGTACATGAGGGAATTTTTTCAAAGAGGCTTACAGTGCTATTGAGTTTTAGCTTTATAACTTGTAATGGGTCCTAATTTAGAGTTTAGTCTTAAATGTCTATACCAGAGAAAAGGAAGTGAGATCGGATCACGTTTTTACACTGTTTGATGTGGAATGCCTTGAAAGGAAACTTGAAATCCATGCTGTTCTGACAATAAATAGCCACTTTCACAGCTTACGCTTTGTCATCAAGCTTGGTCACTTGTGGGCATTAGTGTACACTAAATGAGGCCTGTTTATGTCTTTACAGCATAAAAATAACTATTGTATCTAATAAATCCACTCAGTGAAGGCAAAATTACATAATCCTTGTCTAGAAACTTACATTTACAATGGTGCATATTATAGTGGGAGACAGTGCGGTTGGTAGGAGACCCATGGAAGAAAGGGGCTAACCTTGATTAGCAACATTACTTAATTCGATTGCTAGTAAGAATCTGTGCACTGATCCTATCTCTACAGGATGTATAACATTAGAAACTGAGGGTAAGGAATCGTTCATAGAAAGGGCATAAGGCCAGAGTACCACCAGTTTGCCTTGTCCAAGGGGGTTAGGTGTGTATTGGGGTCAACCAGTCCCAGACAGGGGCATAGCTATAGAGTGTGCAGAGGTAGCAGTCGCTATTGGGCCCTGGAGGCTGTGGAGGCCCAAAGGGCTCTCTATAACATAGGAAAGCACCAGTATTATAGGTGGTACATTGTTAGGTGGGGGCCCCACCATAGATTTTGCACTGGGGCCCCAAAAGCTGAGTTACGCCCCCTAGTCCCCAAAAAGGGGTCCCATTTTTACTAATTGTTTGGGTATCCCCCAAATTCAGCTCCCTTTCTCTTATTCCCCAATGATTAGGTTCTTATCTACTTAGTGTTAGAACTATCTACTGTAACTATTCGTGGAAAGTGGGCCCATGGGTTGGATTGTTCGGTGTGTGTGTTGTGTGTGTGTGTGGGTGGTGTGTGTGTGTGGTGGGTGTGGGGTGTGTGTGTGTGTGTGGTCGTTTTCTGTTCTGTTGTGTTGTTGTCTGTGTGTCTGATGTGCTGTGTGTCAGGTGTGTCTGTGTGTCTGGTGGGTCTGATGTGTCTGTGTGTCTGTGTCTGTGTGTGTCTGTGTCTGTGTGTGTGTGTGTCTGTGTGTGTGTGTGTCTGTGTGTGTGTCTGTGTGTGTGTGTGTCTGTGTGTGTGTGTGTCTGTGTGTGTGTGTGTCTGTGTGTGTGTCTGTGTGTGTGTCTGTGTGTCTGTCTGTCTGTCTGTGTGTCTGTCTGTCTGTCTGTCTGTCTCATATAAAACGTGGCTCTCCCAGCACTTACACTTTTGTAAAATTAGATATGCACTGACGTGTGAATTCTCTGGGTCATCTCTTTAGAGCTTGTCTGTGCGGAGGGCACAGTGAACATTTCGGCCCTACTCATACAGGCTTCTCTACTGCTGTGAATGTACTGGCCAAAGCAGAGATTAACAATTGCATTTGCGCCATTAGTATAGAAGTGCTGACCTGGTCCTAGCCGCCGACAGTGACCTGTATACATAAGATAGCTTGGCAAAGAAGGTGAGTACCTCAGACACAAACACTGCTAAACTATAAAGACCAATCACTTACAAACTTTAAGTTATAAGGGTTATGCTTTTGAAAAAGGCACCGTGTCTCCAGGGCAAGGACCATTGGGCACTGTTTGAGTATTCATTGGATCTATGCAGTGGAATTAGTGCTATTTCTTCTAGCTTGACAAAATTTGGGAAAATCAATTAAAACAGCTCCTTTGTCTCATAAAGATTTGATTAGGTGTGTCTGCAGTTAACTTCTAAATCCCATTCCCTGTTTATTACTTTAACAAGGGGCCAGGAAGGTAACATACAGTATAAGAGTTGTCACAATTAATTGCTGGTTGTCGCCAATTTTGTTTCCCTGGTAATCAAAGTAGCGTTTTTACAGAGTCAAAAAATGCATTTATAACCTAAGGGGTCACAAAACGTTGCCCCCAAGAATACCTATATGGGCCCATAGATAAGAACAGAACAAATGCAGTCTCTTTTTGGACTACATTTTCTTTATTTCCCAGCATTATACACTATGTGCCAGAACCAAAAGCATTGGAGACTGCTCTTTGTATTCCTCACATATAGTGGAAAATACAGCAAATGCCTAATTCTGCTCCAACAGGAGTGACGTGGGTTAACCCCATTGATATGAGCCAACCCTGAGTCCAGATCCGAGGTGAATACCATATCTCTAAAGTTAAAATCCTGAGGAGAAGATTGAGGTGTTGCCTCGGATTACACATTGGATTTTTCTGATCAGACAATTCAGACGCGAACATACCCTTAAAGAGTTTTTAGAACATTGTGGGAAGTGTTTGCCTCATCAGTTCCTGAGGTAAAGACAACAAACACCTTGATTTATCAATCTACATAGATCAGGTATGACAATTAGACATTGAAATCCATATGAATGCCAAATCCCACATTTTCCCAGCATCATACTACATTGTCATTTTACCTCTTCCCGTATTGCATCTTGATGCCATCTCTTACCCAATTAAGTGATGTAGTCATACCTGCTATACACAACGTGTAAAAGAACAACCTAATGCATTTGATTAGGCAACCTTCCTCCATGGGCCAGTTTGGTGACTCACCTACTCATTGTAGGGGTTTTCATTGTGGACATAGGTCATCATGTGCACTCTTACCAGTTTGCTACTAAGCAGTCCCATACAGTACATAGAAAGCTATGGGTCTCTGTGTCACAATTATGAAACCTTTCTATCATAGCCAACAATATTCAGTAATGTATGTATACAGTAGTTCTTCTCTGGGATTGGGCCAAATGGATTAGCTTTTGCTTCCCATGTACATCATTGAGCCCAATGTACCCATGACCTTGTTGCCTGTTCACGGGTTGTCTTTTCTAAGACCACTTTTAGTAGATACTAACTCTTACATATTGGGAACACAGACCTAGGGTGACCTGTATGATCTAGGCGCATAGAGGCCAGTTCTAAGTAGCTTTAAAGCAGTGTAAAATGCGCCTGAATTTATGAACCTGTTCTACTGCGGGTCATAGATTTAGCACTTTTTCTGTTCCAAAACGTCAACTTAGGCTCAGGTAAACCACTTTTAACTTGGTCTGGTTGTTCCGGAAGTAATGTGCCTAGTTTTGCCATCCTCCAATCATACATGTGTAGAATCATACAGTTGTGATGCGTCGCCTCCAGTACGCCCCCACAGATCTCAGGCGCATTATAATGTGTTGCGGACGCCGGATAATGCACTTAACTTTGGAGTGCGTCTGCTCATACATCGAGAGAACAGGGCTGCGACAGTATTTGGGTTAAAAGGACACCAGAATACTGGTGCAGCCTGTACATACATGTCACCCCAAGTGTTCTGGAAATGTAATGATCAAGCTACACATCCTTTTGCTTGACTATTTTTTATGCTTTCAACTCTAACCTATTTCTTGCACTCCCTCCCATTGGTCATTAGCTATTGGTGCCATTCACTTTGGCACCAATATGCTAATCAACTTCTAGAGTGTAAGGTTAGTACTCCACTTCTATGTTCTGAATAGGGATACATTCAGTGTCATGCCTTTTAAGCAAGGGGGGCACTCCAATGTTTAGAACTGAGCGATTTAAACCGTCAATTTGGCAGGCTAGGACAGGTGTGTCAAAATCTTTTTTTCACTGAGGTTCACATCGACATTATGGTTGCCCTCAAAGGGCAGTTGCGGGGTCTTGGATGGTGGCTAGGATGCCTGGGTAGGGCTGTCAGTGCTCTGCAGCTACATCTGAGTTGCTGAATAAAGTGGTGTGGAGGTGCTGCGTCTTCTGGGAAAAGTGAAGAACCAGTCCGTGGTGGGCAACCATAAAAAGACATGGTGGGCTAGATTTGACCAGCTGGCCTTGAGTTTGACATGTGTGGTCTAGCAGTTTATTAGCAGTGCCAAAACTAATGCCTCTAACAAGTAATGTTGTTGGCAGACCAAAATAATTACAAGCTATGTAGTTAGTGGAGCGGCAGCTGTTAATAAATGCAGCTAGCTTCACTTGTCTGAAGACCTCATAGGTCATCTTTAATAGTATTCACTTAACCAGTTTTAATGTTATGGATGATCGGTGAATGTGCAGACGTAGAGCCATCAAATATTGCAAGGGGAATTCAGTTGTTAAATTGTGAATGCATCTCTTGACTGTAAGGGCTTGTCCCCACAGCACGGGTTTGCAGACGGTTTTTCAGACCACCGGCAGACCGAAAAACATTGATCGTGTTCATTCTTCCGACGGAGGGAAGGCTTTTCTACATTAATCACGGAGAAAAGATGTCACCCTGCGGCTGTGTCCACAGCCTGAAAACAGTACAAATACCGGTCGGGTAAACCGACCGGTATTTATCTTGTGCTATGGGGACGTGGCCTAAGGTTATGTTCACACGGCGTAATTGCGGCACGCACAGTACTGCCGCAATTACGCCGGGTGCTTTGGGAGTCGCGCTAATACGCGCGTACTCTTGCGGCACATGGGGGCAGCACGCCGGCCCCATTGACAGTCGTTACTAGCGGTATTCGCCGCAAGTAATTGACATGTCACTTATCTCCCCGCGTCGTACGGTCGTATTGTACAAGCGGGGAGAGGAGGCGTAATCCATAGTGCTCTATGAGAACTATGGATTACCGTAAGTTCGGCGCGCATCTCGTCCGTATTAGAGCGCAAATATGTGTCGAAATGCGTGCCGAAATTAGCCCGTGTGAGCATACCCAATACAGCGTGTAACTCTGACTCGGTACCAAATATTTAAAATGTATGTATATGCAAATTTACCCTAATGCTATATGTACAACCAAAGTCTATTTGGGGTAAACATTAGAAGAAATACTGATGTTGTTTTTCATTTAATTTGCTTTATTATTATTTTTTTACATGAATATTGCACCTTTTAATGCCTAGTTATCCATGAGCTTGAAATGAACTACGGTGTAGTGTGAAATGTAGAGTAATAATTCTCACTCCAGAGTGTCAGGGTGTCAGCATGTAGAATGTAACACTATTAAGCAAACATAATGCAGAAATATTTTCTGACCCTGTTGTTTCCCCGAGTATGTCGCATGTTGTTGGCTGCCGGTTTGATAAATGACCCTATAAATGTTTTTATTTCTCAAGGCATCCTTCAGTGGATTTTCAGAAGCAGCTTTCATTCCTAGTTGGGTTTAAAGAAAAACATGACCTTTCAGACTTCTCCTATCAGAATTTATAATTTTGCATCTGTAAGCCCCCGCAAATACTGGGAATTGCAGCTCTGTAATTAATATGCTCAGAGGAGATGCAATTTGCCCATCTACTTATCTCAAGGTCATGGACTAGGTGACAAAGATGGTGAGACAGCTTATCCTGAATTGTGTGTCCCTTTTTTCAGTTGTATAGCCCAGCCTCACCGCATTCTGTGCTTTTTGGAGAGTCACTGTATTTTTGGTATTATCTGTTTAGACGTGCAGCATTATGTGATGCATTTTTATGGTTCATTTACCATCTGTATGTCTTCAGCATTCTTTTTTTTGCCAAATGCAAAATTCATAAATCTTGCTTGTTAGTGTTTACTTTTCCCAGCAAAGATATTTAAGATGGGAAAGAGATGTGGTGCTACAGCTATTGCTTTGTTCTATCTTCGTGCTTAATTTATTTTTTATTTTTTTTTGTTTTGGAAAAGATGCATCTTCAATATATCATCATAGATTCTGCTCGTTTCCAGCAATGGATTATAAGAGCAGAAGAAAAGTTTGCTGCTTAATGTTTTTATGGAGGCATTTAAAAGTCCTATGGTTATAACATGATTTTTAAATGCAGGTTTTTTCTCTTTTGCTTTGCAGAATGCTTTTTGTCAGTGTGTCAGAGCCTCTCCTGGTATGTGATGGGGACCGGGTGCACATATACACCTTTTCAGTTCCACAGGGATAGGGCCAGATGGAAGAATTTGATTATCCAGCAGTAGAGGACCAACTGTTCAGTTGGATACAGAACCGGGAGAAAAGGGTTGAAGAGATCGAAAATGGCTGTTGTATGAGAAGCCAACAGTTTCCGAAGGGAACCAGGCAGGCACTGAGGTGTAGTAATGCAGAATCTCTTCCAAGTACCAGCTGGGGCTTTCAGGAACAGCTATCCCCATAGCAGACACTCTGCAGGCTCCTAGCAGCTTGACTTCACCATATGTGGAACTTTTTATTCCACATCTCCTTCCCTAGAGTATCTGGCCACAGGGACACCCAAAGCAGGTGAATTGCTCATAATGCGGAGCAGTAAATCACTGGGTTAACATGGGAAGTCTGGAGAGGGGAAATAGATGTGCCGGAGACTAGTTTGGACTCAGAACGCTGGAGTCATTATCAAAAGTAACAGAAATGAGCTTACTGGCTAGAGCACTCGGCTGTAATATCGCACCTATTGTCTGCCCCTTCCGACAGTCATGACCTTCGTTCTGGTCCTCGTGTAAAATATTTACACCGCTGCGACATCTGTCCGGTATGTTAAACTGCGAACTGTACATTTTTTATTGTCGAAGAAATGTCTCCTGAACTACAGATGGCATTGAACTGTAATACAATTGATGATTTCTGGCACCGAGATCCCTGCATTCTCATTTCACCACAGAACACAGTGCATCCCAGCCAGTTGCTGGAATCATTAGAAAGGAACTTGGAATTTGGTTTATTAATTTTTTTTCTTTGCTTTCTCATTCAGCTCTGCAGAGCTCATTGAAGTGGACTGCTGTTCTCTTATTAGTGTAAAGTATACGTTATACAGGCGTACTCAAATTCAGGACAGTTTCTAGGGAATTTTCCCAACAGGGTAAACATCAAAAAAGCCCCCACCTCCCCAAATATCAAGTTATGCTGACAACGTCCGTAATAGTTCTGCATGATTAGATCAATGGAAGTAAATGATTCTTATCATAACTATATCATGTTAATCTTCAGGACTTCAAGATCTAAACTAGGCTGCATTTTAAAGACTGTAGAAAGTCTGACTGTAATACAATATTATACACACCTCCACTGCTGCAGAACATCAGCATACCGACCTCAGAGGCTGCAGACCCACTTGATACACAGTTCACCTTCAGAGCTTTATGGCACACACCTTATCTGCAGAGCCCCATGGCACGCAGCTCAGCTGCAGAGCCCCATGGCACGCAGCTCAGCTGCAGAGCCCCATGGCACGCAGCTCGGCTGCAGAGCCCCATGGCACGCAGCTCGGCTGCAGAGCCCCATGGCACGCAGCTCGGCTGCAGAGCCCCATGGCACGCAGCTCGGCTGCAGAGCCCCATGGCACGCAGCTCGGCTGCAGAGCCCCATGGCACGCAGCTCGGCTGCAGAGCCCCATGGCACGCAGCTCGGCTGCAGAGCCCCATGGCACGCAGCTCAGCTGCAGAGCCCCATGGCACGCAGCTCGGCTGCAGTGCCCCATGGCACGCAGCTCGGCTGCAGGGCCCCATGGCACGCAGCTCGGCTGCAGGGCCCCATGGCACGCAGCTCGGCTGCAGGGCCCCATGGCACGCAGCTCGGCTGCAGGGCCCCATGGCACGCAGCTCGGCTGCAGGGCCCCATGGCACGCAGCTCGGCTGCAGGGCCCCATGGCACGCAGCTCGGCTGCAGGGCCCCATGGCACGCAGCTCGGCTGCAGGGCCCCATGGCACGCAGCTCGGCTGCAGGGCCCCAAGGGACGCAGCTCGGCTGCAGGGCCCATGGCACGCAGCTCGGCTGCAGGGCCCCATGGCACGCAGCTCGGCTGCAGGGCCCCATGGCACGCAGCTCGGCTGCAGGGCCCCATGGCACGCAGCTCGGCTGCAGGGCCCCATGGTACGCAACTCGGCTGCAGGGCCCCATGGTACGCAGCTCGGCTGCAGGGCCCCATGGTACGCAGCTCGGCTGCAGGGCCCCATGGTACATATCTTCGCTTCTGCGTAATTTTTTAATACATACCCTAGCTGCTTTATAACCCCACAATAATACACTGTGCTGCAGAATCTCATAATAAAAACCTTAGTTTCTGCAGGACATCAGTATACCTACCTAAGGCGAGACAGAACTTCGTAATATATATACCTTGGCTTTTGCAGGACATCATAATACCTAGCTCAGATGCTGCAGAACCTAATAATACACATATCAGATGCTGCAGAACTTCATAATACATACCTTGCCTTCTGCAAGACATCACAACACCTAGCTGAGATACTGCAGAACCTTATAATACACAATTATGTCTGCAGGACATTTGTTATACCTACCTCAGATGCTGCAGCATTTTATCTTTTGTTGGACATCATTATACCTGCTTTATCTTAGATGCTGCAGAACTTCATAATATGGACCTTGCTATCTGCAAGACCTCATTATACCTCCCTCAGAGGCTGTAGCACTTCATAATGTACATCTTGGGGTTCTTTCACACGGTGCAGTTTTGTGGCGTTCTTCCCACTTGCAGTACTGCACAGCAATTAAACAGTCTTTATTACCAGCAAGCTCCTTTCAGTTATCTAAACTGTTTGGAAAGGTGTCACAAGTGAGTGATCAATTATTGTGTTTGAAGGCTAGCGGATTATAAACACAGTAATTGATTCCCTTCTAACACCTTTCCAAACAGTTTAGATAACTGAAAGAAGCTTGCTGTAAGGCTATGTTCACACGGCTTATTTTCACCACGTATGGAGAGCGTACTGCGCTCTAATACAGGTGAAATGCGCCCCAATCATTACGTTAATCCACAGTTCTCATAGAGAACTATGGATTACGTCTCATCTCCCTACATATACTATACACACCGCGTGTAATGACAGTCTATGGGGCAGTCTATGCCCCCCCCCCCCACAAACCCCCGCGGCACGGGAGTAAGCGCCGATATCCCGAACACCCGGCGTAATTGTGTGGCGTACTGTACGCCCTGCAATTAGCCGTGTGAACATAGCCTAAGGGTGCGTTCACACCGCACAGTTTTGGTGCAGTTTTAACTGCGCTCCAATTAAACTGCATTATTACCAACAAGCTTCTTTCACATATCTAAACTGTTTGGAAAGTGAGTAATCAATTAGTGTGTTTGTAATCTACAAGACTTCACACACAGTCATTGATTATTTACTTTAAACACCTTTCTGAACAGTTTAGAGAACTGAAAGAAGCTTGCTGGTAATAAAGGCAGTTTAATTGGAGCGCAGTTAAAACTGCACCAAAACTGCGCTGTGTGAAAGCAGCCTAATAAAGACAGTTTAATTGCTGTGCAGTATAGCAAGTAGAAACAATGCACCAAAGATGCACCCAAACTGCACTGTGTGAAAGCACCCTTAGGGTAGGTTCACAAGTTGTACTGCGGCGCATACAGTACAGTACGCGCCGCAGTACATCGTATGGCGCCATAGACATGCACGGCGCGTATTCGCCGCAAATAATTGACATGTCACTTATCTCCCCGCGCGTACAATACAATCATATGGGAATTAAGGTTTCCTTAGATGCTGCACAGCCACGTAGTACACACCTCCGCTGTTGCAGAATCTCATAATAGACTGCTTTTGTCACACACTCTCCCTACTTTGGTTGCTCTTTTGACCTGGTCTTGTAGTTGGGCATTATGTCTAGAACCACCATCGTTAGTAAATTAACACATGAAAAGTTAATTTGACCTAAATTGCCTGACAATAACACAAGATTAAAGGCGGTATTTGATGGCCATATCTCCTGACATACACGGTACCTGTAATGTGGAGAAAAAATCTGTACCACCTCCATCAGGTGAATGAAGGTTTATGGCTGTGACATGACAGACACTGCAATACACAGTGTAAGTGCAGCCTTGGGTTATACTGCAGATGCAGTTGTCCTCTGCAGATTAGTCATCTGGGAATTAGGGTTTCCATAAAAAGTAATTATCGCATGCAATGGCCTCTTTATATACAAGTAAGAGAGCTATAATTAAGAGGCAAGGGATTTGTTTGCTTAATATCTCTGTAATTTTATTTTAGGACATGGGGGCACAATAAATTAACAAAGTTTGTGTGAACAAGGTCAGAAGTAATATAAATATATATTCTTAAAACAAATACCACTTGTTAGACTCCATTTTGCTACGGCTAGGGCTACACAACACTATTCTTTGGTCAGTTTTAGATGTAAGCTACAGCATAAAAATTCTTCATTGCGGTCTACACAGCAATGGGTACAGTCAGATTTTTGGCAGATTCAGTATTTAGAATCCACCGAAAATCCGACTATACCCAGTGCTGTGTAGACTGCAATGAAAAGTCTGTGCTGTAGTCTACACAGCACAGATTTCTTCCTGATTTCCAGATTCCGGCGGGGTTTCAAACCTGCTGGATCTTTCACAGGATTGTCGCTGGATTACCATACAGTCAATGTACAGGGCCGATGGCAAATCGGAAAACAGACTGCGGTTTTTAGTGCAAATCTGAGCCAAAAGCTGCGGGCCAGCAATGTTAAAATGCCATTGGATTTTGGACAGCATGTTAACATTGCTGTGTAGGCCTAGCCTGACAGGTCATCAGAAATTGCACATTGACTGCTGGAGTGGTCTTTGTTAGCTTAGTAATCTGTGGGTTTTTGTCTTAGTCTAGTCTCTGCTTTACTCTTGTTGCATGGATGCCTGGACAGCTGCAAAAGGTCCAGAAGATCCTGGACACAAGAATTTGCTGTTGCAGCATATGTCACTCATTCTTACCGCTATCATGTCTCCACTGATCTCCTATTTGTTTCTTTTTCAAGCTATTTTTTGTTGTGCTCCATAACTAATGTCCCCTTACTTTTTGCCTGTTGCTCGTTTTCACCAGGGCTACATCAACATTATGGTTGCCCTCAAAAGGCCATTGGAGGGTGGCTTGGGAGCCTGAGTAGGGCTGTCTGAGCGGTGCGATCACCTGTGAGTTGGTAAACAAAGCAGAGTGGATGGTTCCAGGGGCTCCAAATCCAAAACGGTGACCTCTCCCTGTGCTGGTTCCACCACCTCCACCAATCTCTGCACACTACGGGGAAAATGGAGAGCTGGTCCTTCTGCGTCTGGATCTCGTCCATCCCTGCTCTCTTTGTCTAAGATCTTGCAGGCTACATAAAATGACATGGTGGGCCAGCATTTGAGCCGTCTGTTTGATATATGGGGATGGGCCAGCTGAATTGCTACCGCATCACCTTCACTTCCATGCCACTTTGCATAAGTAAGGTAGACCTGATGTGTCTATTTTAGTAAATACTTGTTAATACTCTAGTAAATACATGTGTTCCCTGTAAAATAACAATTCTGGAGCATCTCCTCTTATAACCCCATGTTCTGTTCCTCTATTATTCCTAATGAAAATTAATTACTGAATCAGTCATCTTGGTGTTACCATAACAGTTGTACAGTGACTTTTGTCAACACTGATTGGAGAATATACTATAGAAAGAGAATGATGGTGCCGCACACTTGTGTAGATGGCGGGTGCTCGGTGGAAAGCCAATTGGCAGTAGTCCAGAACATAGAAAAATCCACGGCACTCCTTGTATAATCGCAGAAAAGATTTATTTAACAAAGATTCATATCCAAGATTAACTCTCTGTTCAAGTATATACAATGCATAGGAGATATAACAGGAATTATTCCCATGGTCCAACGTTTCGGCCACAACTGGCCTTCATCAGGGTCCAAGACGTGGGGAGAAGCAGGAATGCAGGAGTGCCATGGATTTTTCTATGATTGGAGAATGTCAGACAGGCAGGGACACAACCCCAGTTGGTAACACCCATCTGACAGATTGGTAATTTATTTCTAGGAGGAATAACAGATGGTCCACACAACATAGAGATTTAGAGAAAGATGTTCTAGAATTATTTCGTGGGGAATACGAGTACTTACTAAGACAGACATGTCAGGAACGGTCATCGGACCCTTTTAAAGTTTGTTTTTTCCATGCTGCCAAATGCTCCTCATATGGAACACAAGGAAGCAGGAGAGGACACACACATTAGGTAAAAATAATGGCATCCTCTGCTGCTCAGAGGAGGCCTTCCTTAAATCGAAGAGAAACTTCACATAGTAGCCCTTCTGTCACTGAATGCAGGTATCATATACTGTGCAAATGCAGTATGCATGTACTTGTTTATTCTGCTTTGCCTATGTATACACATACCTGAATAATAAAAGTCAAGTACCTGCCCATGTGCTGCTCCCCTGGCTGCTGTAATATCTTTTATTGTTGCTTATGCAGCTCTGCAATCTTATTGATAGAAGCCCAGAACAACATGGTGAGAGTAATGAAGATTGTAAAGTAAACCTAGAATAATCAAGCTTTTGTTGGTTTTGTTTGTTTTTTTTTCTTCTTTTTGGCTTCCTAATTTTTTATTTTTTTGGAAAGTCTAAATTCTACATTTTCCCATGGAATTACTGTCGTTATAATCCTTGTTAAACATGCATATTTATAGCTGTAAATAGGTAACTGAATTTTAACAAAGAAGTATATACATGCCTAAAGTAAAATAAATGTTTTCCAGGAAATCCTGTAATATTAAATTAATTCAAGGGCTACACATTTTCTCCTACAGCAACACCATACACTCCTTTGACGTATTATGGGCACATGTGTGTGACATGTTGTATGGCTTCATTCTGTGTTATCCTTCCACAATCCCATTGTATGTGACCAAATAGCTGAGACCTAACAGCAGTCAATCAAACAAAATGAACTGGTATAGGATATGTCTAGGCAAAATTCACTTTACATTTTACATGGCTGCTTCCATATATAATGTAATTTATAAAATTGTCATCCCTTATGGATCTGTGCTGCAGAACTAATTGAAACTATATTCTTGATTGATTGGTTTAGCTATATATTATAACTACCATTAAAATGACCTAGCTACATTAAAATTCTTCTGTAGCAGCCTAGAAATAAAATTCCATTATCGTGCCACCGTTTTCAGCACTGTGTACAATGGCCACAGAAAAAAAAAAAAGATTTTGCTTCCTGGCCTGAAAACTTCCCATGATTTGTTTATGCCTTAGGGCCTTCCGCCAGCAGCCTACTCCTTATCTTGCTCCTAAAATGATACACCGAATAATGGATTACACTATCTCATTAAACTCAAAATCCTCATATGTTTTTTTTTTTCAAGGTACAATTTTGTAATAATGGGAGATATGCATGCTTGTAAATGTCACTTTTTTCTAGGCAGTCGGTTATCGTTTGGCATATAAACACAATATACCTTGGGCCTTATTTTATACTTGCCATCATATGTGACATGCATAACTAAATATTTTGTGCATATTTAAGGATCTCTTCAGCCGTTTTTAGCATCTGGTACTCTTTCTATCGAAAATGGTCAATTAATGCAGTGCATGGATTTAAACTGGACAGGATGACCACAGATGGTCATGGTCATAAAATGGTCATAAAATCTGATTTTTATGTTGTAAACTGGAAATTCACATTCTCAAAAGACCAAAGTGGTAGGTTACAGTTGGCACCCACGAAGGCCCTTTACTTCCAAGGGCAGGTAAATGAAGGATGCAACCCCATCCATAGGCTTACAGAAAGAGGTTGTCTATGATGTGAAGGAGGGAGGGAACAAATCCTGCTCTGGTAGACCCGACAAAGTGTATTAAATGGTTATCCATATATTTTAAGGTGCCTCATTTAATACTGCAGGTGACCACATGGAACTTCCCAGACCCAAGGTGAATAGTTGCTTGCTGGACCTACATGAACTCTTTGTAGACAACCCCTTTAATGTCTAGGCATGTAAGGATAAGTATATGTGGCACTATGATATAGTCTCATCTCACAAGCAAAAATCTAAGTTTATAATCTATAAAAATTTCAATGAATGTGACAGAAGAGGAAATCAACATCAAAATTTCATAATCAAAGTTGCAAACAAGCAATGTATAAAGTAGTACAATTGGATAAATGGAGATATAACTTCACATTTTGGTTTACAAGAAACCTTATTCATACAGGTCACATTGGTGGTAGTGGAGTAGTGTTAAATCGGGTAAAACTACCAGAAGTAATGGAAGGGCGATACTGGCACATCTGCCTGCCGGCATTATCCACGCCTTCCTTTAATCCGGGTAGTTTTCTGTGGTTTAGCACTACACCACTGCTACCAAAGTGACCTGTATGAATAAGATTTCTTGTAAACTGAAACATCACATGAAGTCACGTCTCCATTTAGCCATTTGTGCTACTGTATAAGTTACTTGTTTGCAACTTCAATTTATGGAATTTGGATGTTGATGTCCTCTTCTGTCACGCTGATTGCAATTTTTGAATAATAAACTTTCATATGTTCTTTTCCCAAAAACAACAATCTGAGTGCCATGGATTTTCCTTAGTAACTTTATGGGAATGCGATATCCCTCCAACATGCAGCACAATTTTTACCTGAATGCTGAACTGTCTACATTAAAGAGGACCTGTCACCTCCAGAGTAACAGAAGACTAAAATACAAACACTTCCTCAAATACGCTTCATTAGGAAAATCAAAGCATTTCACCTGTAATTTAGTTATTTTTTAAAAAGTGCTGGCCCTTTAAGACAGCCCAGAAGTCAGGCCAAGTCGGCACATGACAGCTTGATGGATCACTATGTTGACAGTTGTGTGATAGTAACTGTTTCTGAGCTGGGAGGGTACACTGTGCAGGGGGGAGCCTGTTAGTCTTCATCATGTTTACACCAGTCGCAGTGTAATACAGATGCCTGTGTACTATGGAGGAAGAGACTGAAGCAACAGGTAAACCCTGTCACACTATGTCCTCAGCGTGCTGTGCCTGCTGCAGCATGTATAGTCAGAGACTCAGATTAACCCTGTACAAGCGGCTATGCCCTCAGCTCCCCCTGTACAGTTGGTAGCTACCACAGAACGACTCCTGCTAGATAAGGATCTACTGAGTTACAAAGTGAAAGCAAAATATGTTCCCTTTAATACGGAGTTAAATCCTCTGGATTGCTAATGACATATATTTAAGAAAAGTCTTCTAATTTCATCTACTCTCAATTTTTGTGTATTTGTGTGGAGGTGATTGGTACTCTTTAAGGATAAGTATATGTACATAGTTTTATGAGCACAAGGCTAAAGAGTTGAAAGAATCATACCATAGCTCCCTTTTCCTCTATTCATTCAAATGCTTTAGTAAACCAATAATGATAATAGTAAGCCAATAATGATAATCTATGAACAAAAGTGTCAACAAAGGTCAATAATTCAATAATAAGAATATGCATGTATTAGCTTGTTTGTAACTAGTTTATAGACCACGTCAGAAGGTTAAGATTTAAAAAAAATAAAAATTTTTAAAAATGTTTAGATGCTCATGGTGACCCTTCAAAAGGCCCATATAGGGTGACACTAGTACACACTGAGGTTGCAATGGAGTGTGTTATGAAAGTCTTTAAAAATCTACTATGAATGAACCCCACATAATGTCCAGGTGCAGGTCCTTCATGGATCCCACATCAGAAAGTGATGTCTGAGGTGTCTTCGATTTTTTTTTCCCCAAGGTGTAAATTTTAAATCCAAGATGGAGACAATCTGTGGTATATGAACTATAGCACAGATTTCTATATAAAGCAATAGAATATGGATTTCAGATGGTTCTCACATGGATTTCAACACATAATATGCATTGAATTCCAAGTAAAAAGAACTCTGTGTGAACTTGCTTATTGTACAGCTGCCTGGACTGGAGCTTAAAGGGCCGTCTGGCATCCAGCAAAGAAAATGGCACATTTGGGAACTGCTGTCTGTGAGCAGCTTCTTCTTTAGCCAGTCATCTGGAGGAAAACCACTCCCTCCTCATAAATGTCCATGTAAAGAGAACCTGTGACACCCCCCAATATGTCGGTTTTAGTCTATACTTATGTTCCTCATGACTGAACAATTTTTGAGGATCTTCTTTTATAACTCTGTGCAGTTCCTCAGTTATTCTAGAAATGTATTACCAAATCTGTCAGCTGGGTGTTGCCATTCTTTTTTTCAAGGGGGAGCGTCCCTGCAAAAACTGACTCACTGATTGGACAATGTCAGTCTGTTTAGAAACACCGCCCAATTGGTAACACCCATTTCTAGAAGGAATAACAGAGGAACCACACAACATAGAGATCTAAGGATAGATGCTCCAGAATTGTTATTTCATGTAGAATACTAGTATTTACTAAAACAGATATCACAAATGGCCACAGGTCCCCGTTAAAGAGAACACATAGATTATGCACCCTGTACAGAGGACAGAACAAGGTAGTGTCAGACATGCTGATTCCAGTGCTGTGTACCTTATTCTGGATGATTCTGTAGTTTTAGCGTATTTAGTGCTCAAATCTGCTGTTTTCAGCCAGAAAAGTCAGTGAGTCATTTTTTTTCATATCCTGCCCACCTGAGGCTAGCCCCGCCCACCTCAACTGCTAAACCTATTACTTTGAATAGGTAGAACCATGTGAAAAACCGCCAGGTGGGCGGGGCTAGCCTTTGTTGGGTGGGGCTAACACCTGCTTATTAAATGCTCTAAAACTACAGCATCTTACAGAATAAGGGACACAGCGCTGGAAACAGCAGGTCTGTTACTAGCTTGTGCGGTCCTCAGCAAGGAGGGCATAATCTATGTGACAGGTTCCCTTTAAGCTTGATGCCAGCTCTGCGAGCTTGATAATCTCTTCCATTAGACTGACCTTTTAGTGGCAGGTCATAGATGCCTTTGTCTCTTGACAAAAAGCATAACAGGCCAAAACTATCCATTGTATGCTCTGTAGTGTTCTGCCTACGGTGTAAGCTTTATCTCTCTAGACCTTGTTCCTCAATGTGCACAAAGGCATATTGAACACTAAATGATGATCCACTTTGCATGTGTGTAGTTGTGAAAAAAACCAGCTGATTCCAGGGATGAATCCTATCCGATCCTCTCTGTGTATATGGCTTTATGATGTTTAAATAGAAAACATTGAACAGCGGCCCGATATTGTGGCCTACAGAACCGATTGTTCTCCCATTTTCCGTCTCCTTTGCTCCGGTAGTCTAGCAAGCTTGTTTATGGTGTGCAGGATCTGAGCGTGTACAGAGAGAGGGCATACTTCACAAGGAAC
Organism: Phyllomedusa bahiana; assembly: GCA_025379985.1. NCBI lineage: Eukaryota > Metazoa > Chordata > Amphibia > Anura > Hylidae > Phyllomedusa > Phyllomedusa bahiana. Next base: position 42,514 of record JAODAL010016859.1, read on the forward strand.
AGGCTCCCCGTCACCACTCTGTTTAATTGAAGCCAATAGATTATAAATAATGCAGCTTTCATATGCTTTGTATCAGCATAGTATAAAGAAATCTCGTCCAGGTTAAAAAAAGGACGTCTTTATCCTGGAGTTTTATTATCCAATTCTTCATGAAAAGCAGGACATTATTGTGTTCATGCAGCTGACCGAGAGGGCCATAAAGATATTGTTCTATCGCACACCCTGTGCCATTCACTGGTTTAAAGTGTTAAAAGAAATAGCCAAAAAAAGTCTCCTTAAAACAAGCTCAGTTGTTACCCAGGAGCTCCAACCAGGCAACCTATGTTTGTGAACCTTATTATTTGATTTAGAAGTGTCCTTTACCTTTCATAGCTGCAAAGCCCCAAATCCCGGCAGACCCTGGATTTCATCTCTATTGCTCCATCTCCCTGTTCTGTGGAAGTTTGTGCTGAAGGAAATTCCGTCTGGTTTTTAAGTCTAAAAAATACCTAGCAAAAATATCTTGATAGTTGTTGCTTCGCTTGCGTACAGCCAAACTGTATGGATGTCTGTGCGTGCCAGAATCTAATTGCACACCTTCTCATTTAAAGCGATGGGTTATCTCTGCTTCATAATTGCATCATGCATCTCCCTAATGGACGTCTGTTACCCGAATCCCTCACAATCATAAAAGAAGCAAGTGCCGATAAAGTGCAAATCCCTAACTCCCGAGTAAAATGGATTGGATGCCAGATGTTAGTTCAAATGTTATCAATGAATTTCATTTAATGTGTTGAGTTTTAGGTGGATCATTGTAGCTCTCTATACAAATAAATATCCTATTATTGCATCTGAAAAAGAAGGCCCCTGAAATGCCCTCCCACCACGATGTATGTAAAGCAAAAACACGGAGATCCTTTTTAAAAGTGCAAAAAAGATACGGAAACAAAATGACCGATGCAAAAAAAAAAAATGTTTAAATAAAAGAAAAAAGAAAACTTTTCTAAATAACTGGATCTGTCTCTTTAACACCGAGGCCTATTTTTTTTTTGTTTCACATTAGTTTTTCCCTCCCCGCCTTCCCAGAGCCATTTTTTTTTTCATCTACATAGACATTTGAGGGGTTTTATTTTGCAGGACAAGATGTACTTTCTAATTCATATTACCATAGAATATACTGCAAAACCGCAAAAAAAAAAATAAATCTAAATGGGGCAAAATATGAAAAAAAAAAAAACGTAGTTGCACCATGTTTGCGGAAGTTTTGTTTTTACGGCGTTCATTCTTCGGTAACAGTGATGTGTTACCTGTATACAGGTTGGTACGCACCTGGCAATACCAAACATGTACAGTTTGCGCTATGGTCTGGTACTGAAAATTCCAAACATTTTCTATTTTTGAGATTTGCGCCGTGGCTCCATTCTCTGTAAGCAATAACGGTTTTGCACTAACACCTACAGACTTGAGTGAGGGTGCATTTTTTGTGGGCTGACGTGTATTTTTTAGTGCTACCAGCTTGAAATACATGTAACTTTTTTGATTAAATTTATTCCAATTTTTATTGAATGTGAAATGACCAAAAAAACGCAATTTTGGCGTTTGGAATTTTTCTAATACGGTGTTCAGTGTAGGGGATAAATGATGATCTATTTTCATCGATTTTTTTTTCGGATGCCGCAATAACAAATATGTGTTACTTTTTTATTTTGTTTTTTTATTTGTAAAATGGCAAAAGGGGGGTGATTTGAACTTTTAATTATTATATATTTTTTTTTTACACTTAAAAATATATATATTTTTTTACTTTATCTCAGAGTCCTCCTAGGGTATTACACCACTAGGGAGTGCGATCATTTTTACAGCCTAATACATTGTATTACAAAGATGGCGGTTTTACTACTTCTTGCCTGGGGCCAGAAGTAGCAAAATCGAAAACATGGCGGTGATGGAAGCCTCACAAGGTTTCCAGCTGCCATGTTAAGCGATCTGGGCCCTGTGGGCGCATCGATCTCAGTTCATCTAAGGGGTTAAGCAGTGTGGGACGGCGCTGGCGCCCTCCCGCTTTGTAACTGCCGAGTGTTAGCTGCAATTAGCAGCTAACACCCGACGGCTATGTAGCGGGATAGTGCTGCGATCCCGCTACAAAGCCCTTTACCGGCATTAGGACGTGCTCATGCGTCCAATGTTGGTAAGGGGTTAAAGGGAACCTGTCACATAGTTTATGCCTCCCTTGCTAAGGACAGCACAAGCTAGTGACAGACCTGCTATTTCCAGTGTCTCCAGTGTCCTTTATTCTGTAAGATAAGGTCGTTTCAGAACATTTATTGCTTAAAAATCTGGCAGTGTGCAGCCTGTTCTGCCAGAAAAGACTCGGTTAATTCATGAGCAAGCGTTATCCCCACCCATCCTTTACTAGCCCCGCCTACCAATGATTCTGCCTGTTAAGGTATGTTTACACTGCTTATTTGGACGGTGATTTTTCAGAGCCGAAAACAGCATCAAAATCTTGCCTGAAACACGCTTCTTCAGAAGAGGTCTTTGACGAGGTTTTGGGCGTGGTTTTCACCACTATTATCACCCATACAAATTAATAGCCGGGGCAAAAACCGTGCTCATAAACGCTCCAAAACACACAGAGCAACTGGACAAGGTTTTGAAGCTTTCCATTGATTCCTATGAGAATTTTCAGCGCTGACAACCCTTCAAGAATTGACATACTTCTTTTTCAGCACCCAAAACAGCTTCCAAAGAAGCACTTAAAAACCTTGTCATGTGTGAACTACAATGCTGTTTTATATAGAAATAAATAAAAATGAACTGGGGGTGTTTTGGAGGCTTTTTTTATGCCATTTTGGGAGTGGAAACGCTCCAAAAAAAATTCCAAAAACAGCATCAAAATCATCTGTGCGAACATACCCTTACTGTGACCAGCTTAAAAACTCATGCTCATGAATAAACTGGACTTACCTCTGGCAAAGCGGTCTATGCTCTGCCAAACTTGAACATTAAATGATCTGAAACTCTTACAAAATAAGGGACGTAGTGCTGGAAACATAAATATCTTTACAGGGGCAGCATAAGGCTCTTTAACTGACGGGTGTCTCATTAGACTGGCTATATCCCTTATTAGGGCATATGGGTATAAAGCTTAAGGTGTTCGGAAATAACAGGTCAGTGGATTACTGCTGTAATCCAATGCTTTTTGGCCTCTTTGACATATGGCTCTACTTGTGCTGCTGTATCAGTTTCCTGTGAAACGTTGTAGGGCCTACCTTGTGTTGCCATGGGGAACCATTAATGGGGCATCTGATTACATGGTCTAATGTTGGTGTTCAGACACAAAGCAATTAGATGGGGCAACCAATTTTAATGACTTGAATGTTCTAATTTGCAGGTCATGATAATTTGACCACTGTCTACTAGTAATCGATATGGCAAGGGTGTCAAACTCATTTTCACTGAGGGCCACATCAGCTTTCCCTGTTTTCCTCCAAAGGTACACCATAGACGCTAAATGGAAATGTCCAGTAAGGCTCTCGTTGGAGTATGTACCTATGTTCTGGATAGCTTATAAAGTTGTTTGCATTGTTTCACCAGAGATCTTATGGTGTGCCAAATGGTCAGTAAAAAGCCCATATGTCCTTTAAGGTTGTAAAACAGCCAACCTCTTCCCCTTCCAAAGTAGCACCAAGATTGCTACTTTGAAGGTTGGCTAGGGGGGTTGGTTAGTGCTGTCAGAATTGTGCTATCACCGGTGAATTGCTAAACAGAACATTGTGGAGGTACATGCCGGATCTCCAAATCCAAGATGGCACCTACTACCTGTACTGCCTCTGCCAAGCGCTAGCTTTGTCTTCCAAGGAAAGTGGAAAGCTGTTACTTTTGCGTCTGGACCTTGTTCATCCCTGTTTGTTGTGTCTAATCTCTTGTGGGATAACATGACAGGCCAGACGTGGCCCAGGGGCCTTGAGTTTGACACATTTGGGATATGGAATATGGTCATACAGTATGCAATGCAATCATTGTCTAATAATTAAAGTCAAGGGCTTCTCCAATTAGGTAAATATCATGTAAAAGGTGGCCAACATTTTTACTTCTATGTCAGAGCAATGGATAAAATGTTTTACATGTCCTGCACATATGTCTATTAATTGTCCTAAAGAATTAAGATTTTTTTTTTTATTTGCATAGTTTTTATTTAATTGAAGAACATTGTTCCTATAACAGTTGACTTTTTCATAGATAATGAACCATATGGAAAAAGGCATGAAGAAATTCTGGTAAAGAAGCAAATCCAAGTGCTTCCCTCTATTCTTTACTGGTGTTTATGCAGCTGTACATGCGATTACATTACACTAGGCCCAGATGTATGTCGCAGTCCTATTAGCTGTAGCTCAAAGCACCTTATAGGAATCTCGTAATTCTCATTGTGATGTAGTTTGGCCTCTTGGCCACTGTATCAAGCAATCATCAAACATCACGCATGTGCTTAAATGTCTCCCGAGGAACAGTCGTGGGACAGAGCAGTGCCGCTCACACTGTATGAGGAACTTTGACAGCCTACCAGGAGGGATTGTGGGATTGCTGCTGTCAGCAGTTCCAGCAGTGCAAACAGTATGAAGAAGCTTCCACAGGGATTGAATTACTGAAGACTTCTGGTCTGTGTTTTTTGGTATAATTGAGAGCACAGAGGGAGCTTGATTTCTCTGTCTTATGATTTGAAGGTGAAGACAAGAGCCTGCAGGGCTCTGTCAGAGTTATGGGCATGCTCAACATAGGCTTCAAAAAATCTAATTCCCACAAAACCTTGCAAGACTGAATTGCTTACCTGAATATAAAAGATTTACTTTCGCTGAATCACTTAATGTACAGTTCACTTAATTACATTTTTTTGCGACTGGAAGCTTTGGAAAACCGAAGGCATTCTCTGTTCAGTCACCTATGACTATATGTATGAGTGTCCTGGTTTTCCATGAAAAACATATGTCTTCAAAAAATGCTATTTTTTTTAGATCTAAAAGTGATTCTTTGCCAAATTAACACACACAGAGTTATTAAAACCTAATAATCGGGAATCTCCGATTTCTGGACGTGAGTGTTCAGTAATGGAATATTAAAGTGTTTTAGCAGAGGTTTGACAACGTATCAAATTGTCTCCTTAACTTCTTATTCAGACTTAACGCAGATGAAACCCAGCCAAAAAATACATTATACTTAAGCTTGAGCCTTTCTTTATGATAAACCAGATCCAGCTGCCATAGGAAAATGTTCTATTTATACGTAGTTTAAAAACTGGAAAATGCATGTGTTTTTCTTAGTCTGGTCTATAAATGTGAGCTATATATCATTTTTAATATTTTTTATTTTAATATTTTTTAGCCATTTAGTTTTACAATTGCATTTATAGTATACAAGATCATGTCCCAATGACAAAACTTCCGTGACTACGTGTTTGGCGATCCTCCTAACATCACCTAAATATAACATCAATGAAAGAAAAGTCATTCTACTGACTCTTTGAAGTGTGTGGAGCATTGAGCCTGTCTGGCTGGATTGGAACCCCATCTCAAAAACCCATCAAATGCTTTAATGTAACTTTTTATACTGACAAAATTTGCAGTTCTCAGTGGAGGAAGCTGCTTCATAGTTCCTTTACTGTCTTGGCTTATGAGGACAGAGCTTATTTATACGTAGTATTAAAGAACAAGTCGGAGTTTGTAAATTGTGCTTCAGTTCTATGCATTCCCGGCTGCTACAGCAACAGAATTTTTAAACCTTTACCAGACAAAAGGAAAACTACACATTTTCCTATTTTCCATATTTTTCTTACCAGATTGTTACAAAATACCATTAAATATCAAAATCAACTTTGTGTTTACTCCTCTGCAGTAAAGCATAACTAAAGTTGGCAATAGATAAGGTGGCCCATGTTTATTATTGTGTTTGCGCTAAAAATTTTGCGCGATCTGCATAATTCTATTCATGGTACAGTGCTGTGGTCCAAATGAATTGCTGTTTTAGGCCATTTTTTACTACTTTTTTAAGTTTTTAATTAAAATTGAAATGGGTGCAAAATGGGAATGTGGTTAGGAAAGTGGCTAGAAATTTTTAAACATTCTAATGTTGGTGCTAATTGCAACAGAATTTTGAACCTTTATCAAAAGGAATTATCTACTACTTCCATATTTTTCTTACCCAGATTGTTTCTTGTTTAAATATAAATCAGGCTTGTTATACTCTGCTTAACTAACTAGGCTTGCAATAGAAAGGTCCCTGTATTATAGCACCAAAACTTTGCAGCGATCTGGCATATTCAAATTCAGGTCTGTGCTGTGGTCCAATGAGGTGCTGTTTAGGCCATTACTACAAGGGGTTCTTAGGAATATTAAGGTCAAAATGTAATGGATGATATAGCAAAGTGGCTAGAAATTTTAACATAAAAATGCAATCACACTGTGCACAGACAAGCGCCTTAAGCTGTCTAAAAACACAGATAAAACGACCACTTTCAGAAACATATACAACTTTCACTATTTTACACCTTTTAATAAATGTTAAATATTTAAAGCGGTCGTCTTTTTTATTGAAACTATAGTTAAATGGGTTCAAAATGGGGAAAAATAGAAAAACAAATACTACTCATTGCCCGGCCCCTCATCATTGTTGCTCTGAAGCTGTTATAGATTGGGTTTTAAAGTTCAGTACATTTTTCTGGTTTAGCCCTTCACCAACCTTTTGAGAGTTTGGACATGAAAAACCCCCTTTTAAGGTTTGCTATATTCTGTATAATTTTCTAAAAAATAATATGGGCTTAATTTTTGTAACAACGTATTCCTCAGTGTTATACTGTGATTATCATCACTTAATTCTGTCCCTGTGCCCATAGCACACGTGCCAAACTTAAGGCCGCAGGCCACATCCAGCCTACTGTATAACTCTTGAGAGCTTATACACAATGAAGGATGGACAAGGTCCAGATGCAGAAGTCCAGCAATCCACTTTCTCTAGAGTAGCAGCCAATGTAGAGGCAGTGACACCAGCACAGGGAGTGGGCACCATTTTGGGTTTGGAGCTCTGCTGCGCACATCCACACCACTTTGCTCAGCAACTCACAGGTGGTGGCACGGCTCTGACAGCCCAACCCAGGGACACCCTCCAAGACCTTGATAATGCTGATGTGGCCCTCAGTGAAAATAAGTTCGACACCTCTGCCATATGAGCTCACAAATTAATTTGTGTGTTTTTTTGGAGTAGAAAAGGATCCTTTTTTTTCCCTTCCTCTAAAACCATGGCTAAAACTTGAGTGCTTCTTATAGTCTGAATGTGGGAGTACGGAGTGAGCTTACTTGCTACGCAGTCTCCATACCTGGCAGGTAATTGTAGATAGTTACAGCTGGAACTGCCAGTAGCAGTCAGGGTTGGTGATTATTCTGATCCCAGCCTTTTAACACCTTGGATGCTGCAGTAAACATGACAGCGGAATCTAGGTGGTGGGAAAAAAACAGTCGTGTGTACCATTCCGTTGTTCAAAAGCCCAACCCTCTTTTGTCATTTTACACATAAAGCGTAGATGCATCTTAGGCTTAATTCACACGGCAGGATTGGTCGCGGGTTTCGGCGCAGTTGCTGCTGCCAAAACCTCGTCCAAATCGTGCCCCAAACGCCCCCAGTTCATTACATGGTTTCCTATGGGAAACCGCGTTGCTATTCACACGGCGCGGGATTGGAGGAAGTTTTGGCCGCGGCAACCGCGCTGTATCCTCCGTGTGAACATCCAATTATAGTCTGAAAATATGGCACCAATGTAATGGGAGTACCTGTGCTATAGTGCTCACCACTGTACTGCCATGCTGTCGCTCCACATCATTTTGATCATGACTCACTCCAATAAACCTATATTCTTTTGAAGTTTTTAATTTGCACCATATGAACATAATTAGATACAAATATCGACTCTTGTCGGTTTTCATTGTACAGTGCTGTTACAAAGGGCACTGAAAGTTCATATTATGCACAGTGTATAGAATTAATAATTGCTGCCACTGACGGTCTGCAGTGTCAGTAACTTTCTATCACACTGATCCCTAGGCCCACTTTATAAGACGGCATAGTGTTTAGGCTGTCTTTTCTGTAATTAGAGTTTGTTTTGTGTCTCTTTTTTTTTCTTCAAGAAAAAGCAGCAAAAGATTAAAATAGTCTTGGGCTGTGAGGATGGTGTATTAGGCTGAATACAGTCCTTGTGAAATCAGGCCAGAAATAGCTGCAATCTGTGAGGGGAACAGTAAGCAGTCTTTTGAGATGACAGCTTTTCTTGCCTTTAATTATCTGTTTACACAGTGCAGTCACTTATCTGTTAGCTCTTCTCAAAGTTGGAACTTTTTTTTTTTTTTTTTAAGTTTTTGTGTGACACTTATTGTTCTTGAGAACAGTCAGTTGGAGATTTATACATATGCATCTGTTTATTATGAGAGTAAATGTATAAATTAAAAAAAAATCTATTGTCTGATTGCATTCAATTCTATAATTGTAAATCGACTTTGTAATATAGTTTATGGAATCCAATATCAACAGACCTTTAAACTGTAAGCGACATGCACAGAAGCTTAAGGCTATGTCTCCACTGCACACGTTTTTGGTAAATTGTTTGGCGTTTTTTGTTTTCTGAAAACAGATCCCATAGACTTGAATAATAAAAGCATGCTGTAGTCTCCACAGAACTTTTGTTCAGCTTATGGATATGTTCACACAGTGTAAATTTGACGCTCATTTCACGCTCTAATTCTGGCTAGATGCTCGCTGATATTTCGGTAACCCATAGTTCTCATGGAGAACTATGGATAACGCCTCCTTTCCATGATCTTACAATATGATCATATTGTACGCGCGGGGAGATGAGCGACATGTCAATTACTTGCGGCGAATATGCTCGCGAGTAAGGCATGTCTATGGGGCCAGCGGGCTTCCTGCCCCCTCCCCCCCCCGCCACCACATCGTGGGAGTACGCACATATTAGCGCAAGCTCCAGAAACACACGATGTACTGTGGCACGTTCTGTACGCGCTGCAGTACATCATGTGAACATATCCTATTTCTGCTCCCAGTCGTCAAACATGTTGCAAAAAACGCCAGAACTGGGCAGAAAACTTACTATTGAGGTCTGTGTAAACTGCCAGATTTTTTTTTTTTTTTTTTGCAGAAATCCACAGCAATCAATACTGTGCATGTCTGCAATAAAAGCGCCCAAAAACTTGTCAAAAAACATTTTCGTTTTTGAGCTGTTTGCGATACGCACTTGACCAGAAACTCAGTTTTATGAATGCTCTTAGGATTTGATTTCCAGGGAGTTTTTTGTCCAATGCCGTGTAGACCGGCCCTAATGCGTATATTAGGAATAGAAACTTCCCAGACCACAAGACCAGATCAATATTTTGAATGCACCAGACAAGGTCAAACAAATCCTTTCCAACTTGTTAATGCTTGCCCACCAAAAGAAATCCAGTGGTTATCAGCATCTCCTAAAGAGAAATTCTCTTATTAAAACAGCTAGTTAATATTATGGAGTATGTGCAACATTTTGCTCTAGAAATAGCTTTTCTCGATTAGCCAACTGCTTGAAAGAGGCTCACATAAGCCAAATTCAGTGTATATTTCACATTGCTGGTCACAATCCGTGTTCTCATCATGTCCTCAAAATGTAAGCCAAAAATCGGGCCAATGGCCTGTGACATTCAGTGTCGGACTGGGCTGCCTAGGGCACACAGGTAGAGTTGATTGTAGGGGCCCACCAGTTGAGCGGTTTCTGGGCCCATCGGTGGAAATTATTTCAGGGGCCCATCCTACAGGTCCTGCAAATGACTGTACATGCCTCCTTTTTCTCGCTCTCTCGCCCGCCCTCGCCTCTTCTGTGGATATATATGCAGTTAAAAAACAACTCCAGGTCTACCATGCTCAGGGGCCCACTGGGGGTTTCCCCTATTACCCTGTGGGCCAGTTCAAGTCCAGTCGCATCCTATTGCGTGCCATTCTGGAGTAGGTTTGTCTGAGATTGCTGATCTTCTCTGGACAAAGGGAATGTGCGAAAAAACTGGCACTCTCGCTAAACTCCAGACTTTTTTCATATCTGAATTGGTTTGACTTCACCGTCTTATGCCGTAGTATGTAAAGTTGTTTAAAGACTTTTTTTCACCTGCTGTGTGTGTATATATACATCTGTATATGTGTGTGTATATATACACACACATTTAGATAGCAGGGGTTCTCAACCTGTGGTCCGTGGACCACTGGGTCCGACCGCAGGATGACAAGGGTTCTGCAAAGAGATCTGGTTTCAGTGCTATTTGCGCAGTGGACATACAGATTCTTCTCCACTGTAATCTTCTGCCTTGGCACGCTTCCATGTACACTATCCTGCCCTACAGTGCAGTTTTACATCTTCATCTATATTTATTTGCGCTTGAGGAACATTTTTTACATCTTTTGTCTATAGCAGGAGGTTTATTCAATAATAAAAAATGTCAAATGATAAAAATATGAATATAATACTGGTGATTATAATGACAATAATGTGAATGAAAAAATATTTGTTAAATAATAAATTAATGTAAGAGCAAAGTTCACAAATTTATACACCATAATGATTTGTCCAATGTATTAATAGTATACCCAATAAACTTGTCTGCGGGGGGTGATGTCTCGATATATACTGTATGCGCTCGTCTATGGTGGGGGTGATGTCTCAATAAAACTATTTTCTAGGGGGGATGTTGTTACTTCTCGTCTTTTGGGGGGTGGTGATGTGTCTCTTTTGATATATACTGTGAGCTCTCATCTATGGGGGGTGATGTCTCGGTATATACTGTGTGCTCATCTATAGGTGGGTATAAACTTTATTGGAATTATTATTTATAAAGTGCAGTATATTGGACAAATCATTATGTATATCAATTTATGCAACTTTACTCAAGTGAATTTATTTTTTAATGAAAAAAATTTCCATTTACATGGTCATTATAATCACCACTATTATATTTTTATTGTATGAAACGGTCACTATTATGTGCAGTTTTACTTTTAATAATTGTTGCCTCTATTATTGATTGTCGTTATTGTATTGTATTGAAGATGAGATACATGTTTGTTTGTTGCGCATTGAACCACGTTTGAACATATTATGCAATGATAAGCAGGCACAGCTGTCACCCTGAACTGAATGACACGGACTATAGTTTATAGTAACTGTAGTAATTTCAGTTATTTCATTATCTCTGCAATCTTTGTAGTTTACTATTAAAGGGGTTGTCTCACTATAAGGATTGCCTTTTATGTTAAAGATCTTGAAAAAACAAGTCAATTTGCAATATGTGTCCATTAACAGTGTCCTACCTATTCCTAGATATCCCCTCTTGTATGGGCTGCATCAGCTCCTCAGGTCACTATAGCTACAGACCTGTTTGATCTCTCCAGATAGGCTGCCTACACTCATTGCTATAGCTACAGATCTGGCTTCTACTGCAGTCTAGTGGAATCCACTAAACACGCCCCTGAACTCCCTGAAACCAAGAAAACCGAGGTAAGATGAATCATTGTAGTGAGACAACCCCTTTAATGCACATCTAGTATGCACTTTTCATCGGGTAGAATGCTATGGATTTGTTAGATTAACAAGATGTTGGGGGTCTCCATCGAAATAGGACAGGAGTTGTTGGTCCGTGCCAGAACAAAGGTAAAAACCTCTGGTATATAGGATTAAAAAAGCAGCTAAAGTGTTGCTGTTGGGGAGACTGTTTGACCTCATCCTTTCCTATGAAAGTTTTGAACCTTGAATACATGAAAATACCCATTCTTTAGGCAAACAATAAAATTTCATCAGATGATGTATTCCAGTTTACTTGCAAACAAAAGTCTCAAATTTTTGTGCAACAACATGAATATACAACTTTTTGGCCCTTTTTTGTGCCACCGTTGTCACTTTTCTTAAGTGAGCAGACCTTAGAAGAGAGGATGTGGCCTTCAAAGCCCAACACATTCACTATAATCTATGCTAGAAAGGGCTGAAAGTTATAACTGAAATCTACTGTAGCTCATAGCTGGTCTAGATTTCAGTTTTGGACTGCTGATAGATGTGCCGTATTTTGTGAGAGGTACTCCGTACACGTTTGGCGCATCTTACCCTGGCCTCTCTCATTAAGTAGCACCAGTCTTAGGGGATTCCCCTTTTGGTGTTTGTGTGGTAAGAAAGTTATGCAAAATATGTGCACCCTGGCTATGTTGGTGCCCAAACCAGTGGTTGTGTTACTTTCCCACCGCTGTTCCTGAATCTTGCCGGATAGCTGTTAGATGGACAAACATTCATTTTATGAGTAGTTCATTTCCCACCAATCATTTTTAGGCCCTGAAGTGGAGCCTAAAGCATTGTTCCTTTTTGTTGGGAATAAGATGTTGGTGGAATTCTGCAATCAAGCACTACTATAAAGGTTCTCTGATATTTGGAGCTATTATCCATACCTTTAATGATAGAAACTTATGTTATTTATTGGTTGAAGATCATCATTTGTTATGGGGCCTTATGAAGTCTAGTTACACCCCTGCCATGAATCCCTAGTGTTACTTTTTATATAGGGAGCTACTTATTGGTTGAGTGTAAAGACGAGGCAGTACATCCATTAATCCGTAAACTGATGCCCCCTCTCATCAATGGTGCCCTAGAGTACTACCAACTTTGCCTACCTCTCATCTCTATGTGTAAGGGAATCTTTGTCACTTTAAAGTACAGATGGATATGTATGCTAATATGTATGTTATGACTACGGATCAATAGTGTTTGCCTTGGTCTTTATATGTTTGTAGTATTATTATTTTGTAGTTATTATTCCCTTTTTCCCTTTTGGGGCGAGTGCTCCGCTTTTTTCTATTTCTTTTTTCTACTATTTTTTTTTAATTTAGTAGTATTTTTTGGGGATATGATTGTAGCCTCCCAATTTTAAGGTTTACTATTAAAGGTTATATTTTAGGCTATTATTATCTGGCCCCTTAGGCATCATTAGTATTTTTAGTAGTTTGTGCGTCTTCTCTTGCTTGTGATGCCGGGTATTAATGTATCTAGGTTCCTCCTACCTGTTATCTTTTGTGGGTTTTTTTCACTTTTCTCACAGAAGAGGTAAAGTCCTAAAACATAACTTTTAATAATAATAAAGATAAAACCTAAATGAATCGACGTCTCTAATGCACACTAACCCACTAAGGCTAAACACAAATCCCTATCCTATGAAAATGCTAACATATACTGCAATCTCGTCCATTGGGACGAGATTGGAGTATATGTTAGCATTTTCATAGATCAGGGTTAGGTTTCTGTCAGGAGCGCCCTTATCAGGGCGATCGTCCTGTTATGGTAGGATAGGGACATTATGGTTGCTCATCATGGTTAGTGTTCTTAATCTTTATTATATTATTAAATAGTTATTTTAGAACTTACCTGTTCTGTGAGAATTTGTGAGAATTAATTATGGTCTAGAGATCTCATTCCAAAGACATTATTAGTCTTTGTTTATCCTGTTGTGGTTTTTTTCACTTTATATAAAATAACAACAGTGATAAAAATGTGTGAATATAAATCAGTTCGATGTTATCTGCTAATGGCATAGCTGTCCTTCTGTCAGTAGAGGAGAGAGTTAAATGTTTGTAAAGCCAGTGATAGAAGAATTCCTTTTGCAGAAATGACAGTGTGAAAGGTGAATTTGTTTTAATTTGCCGTAAAGGCATTTTGATATGTGGAAGGATCAAAGACAACTGAATCAAAGGAGAAAAGCGAGGCACTGTTTTTTCACACAGTATGGCCTCTTGTGTAGATGTGAAGTCTCAGGACCTGAGTGATCAAATTTATTTGTAGTGTTGTTTGTTTAAAGATCAATATTAAATAAATTGGTCTGGAAGCTACAGCCATAAAGCAGCTGTCGAGCTAATGTGATCCCACAATGCTATTTTGTCTACTGCTTGGAACCTGGTTAGCTGCTTAGCTCTATTAAGGGGACATAAAGCACAGAGAGAGAGCGAGGGAAACAAAAAAGCAAAAGAAAGGACTAGTAATCAGACTCTGCCGCTGCCAGACATTGCAAGCGCAGACATCATTTGTTTTCCTCTTTTGTTGTCTGTTCTCTGATTTTGGTGCTATATCATTAGTTTACTTTCCATGTATTCAAGGACTCTTGAATTGGAGACATTGTAGTAGCAGATAATACTTGCTATCCACTGTAAGCACTCAAAGTCAAATGTTACTCTTTTGCTTTCTTGCACTGTATGACAGGCCATTCTGGGTAGGAACAAGAGGAGCTGCCGACGTTGTAGAACAAGAACTTTGAAGTTTCGAGTATGAGGTTCTAATCTGAATGCATTAGGTTTGATACAGATGTGTTAAATGTCAATGATCATCCATTTCTGTAAAACACTTTAAAGAAGATGAGGTAGCTCAAATATAAAAATAACCTCAAACTTTACTCATTCTAAGACTTCATTTTATGGACAAAAGATGTTCTCAGACAGTAGAGTATAAGGAAATGACAGCAATGATCACTTTTTTGGAAAAAGTAAACTATATGCCACACTTGGAAGCCTCTTGCAGCAAAAAAACTTGCTATCTTGTTGCTGCTGCAGTAGGAAATTACCAAACAAAAATAGCTAAGCCTGTCTCTTTAGTTAAACCCCACTCCTCCATCAGGTCTAGAGTTGAAATTGGTTGAGGGGATTAAGCTTAAAGGGGTTGTCTCACTACAAGGATTGCTTTTTATGTTAAAGATCTTGCAAAAACAAGTCACTTTGCAATATGTGTCCATTAACAGTGTCCTACCGATTCCTAGATATCCCCCTCTTGTAGGGGCTGCGTCAGCTCCTCAGGTCGCTATAGCTACAGACCGGTTTGATCTATTCTGATAGGCTGCCAGCATTGGTTGCTATAGTTACAGACCTGGCTTCTACTGCAGCTTAGTAGAAGCCAGTAAACACACCCCTGAATTCAAAATGAAACCAAGAAACAGGACTGAGATGAGATGAATCAATGTAGTGAGACAACCCCTTTAAAGGGGTTGACTGACTCAAAAAAAAAAAAAAAAATTTCCCCATTTGTATAAAACACCACAAAAAACCTGTACTTGACTATTTATTCCCCTGCCGATCTAGTGCTGAGGCTCCAGTGATTGGTACAGGCTTTTACTACGACCCGACCACTGCAGTCAATCACTGGTCTCATTCACATCACTGCTTAGGATGTGAACGGCTCATGTGCGCTGTCAATGTAATAACAAGTGATGGCTGAGGCCACTGATTAGCTGGAGCTGCAGTGCTGGATTGGCAGGAGATAAAAAAGAAAAAGACAGTACACTTTTTTTGTGGTGTGTTATACCATTGGCAGAAACTGAACAACCTCTTTAAGATTTTAAATCTGTAGTTCTGTGTGTACTAGAACACCTACTGGCCATTCAGATGAAGAAATGGCACCAGGATGCACTACTGGAGTATGGCAAGATGGTGGAAACCGCATCAAATGGAATCTGTTGCCAATTTTATTTTATCTTTTTACTTAAAAATATTCTTCTTAGCAGTTTTTATTTTCTAATTGTACATTTCTCAGTTTGGTTTTCTGTAAATGATTATGGGGACATCATTCGTCCCTGCACTGCCTTTGACAACATTTAGAGATATGCTTTACAGCAGCTTCTTACACAAAGGAGCCTGTGGACTGTCCCATTCACTTCTATAGGAGAGTTTTCTGGTCATGCTCTTTGACCTGGGAAGAATTCATTGTCAAGGGAGGGGGAGAAGGTGAACTGTGACCATCTCCTATTGTGGATTCTATGTTATCTATACACATTGGTGTCACCTTTCAGTGTAACCCTACTTTTACTGATAATGAGCAGACTGCTGAAAATCTTTCTCTACAGATCAGATAGTGTCAGACTATTATTAGGCCTAGTGTCCAAGGTGAAAACTGCAGGACATAAGAGTTGTTAAAACATATTGAAAGTAATATGGAAAAATTCCTAAAAAATGTGTTTAACTTAAAAACTTGAGTTACACAGTAAGTCATTTTTTTATGACACAGTCCCTTTAAGTTTCATTTACACAAGGATTTTGAGGAAATCAATGCAGAATCCAGGTTAAAATCCGTCAAGTGAATGAAACCCAGCAATGGCTCCACCATCTTGCCTTTCTCTAGCAGAGCATCCTGGTGCCATCTTTTACCCCGGTAAGTGATGCACATGTACTTGGCTGTATACATAATGTAAAAAAAATGTGATACCTTGCACCAAGCTACCTTTTTCCTTTGCTTCATCTTCCAGTTCTGATTCTCATATGGCCATTGTAGTTGTCTTCAGTTATAGACAGGGATCAACATGTACGTACTCACCAATCTGTGGCTACACAGCTCAACATACAGCATTGCTTTGTGTTCTGACACTTTTCTGTCATAGCCAACAATATTTTTTCCACAGTTTCAGTTAAAGCAGCTCTCTGTTGGCGTCTGAACAGTTGGACTAGACTTTGCTGCCTGTGTGTATTAATAAGCCTTGGGTGCCTATGATTCTGTCACCATTGTTCCTTCCTTGGACCACCTTTGGTAGTTTATTATTTACTGCATATAAGGAACACCACACATAACCAATTTTAGAGATATTCTGACACAGTCCTTTAAACATCATCAATTTGGCCCTTGTCAAAGTCAATCGAATCATTTTTTGTTGCTTCCAAAATATCAACTTCTGATAATTGTTTACTTGCTTCTTAATATATCCCACAATTGAACAAGTGCCACTCTCACAATATAATCCGTGTTATTCCCTTCAAATGTCAGTGATTTCAATGTAATGGCTGATCTTTGCATAGGCTTGTACACATCAGTGGCCATAGCGCAAAGGAAAGAGGGTGGGGAGAGGGGGGGTAGGCTGAGGGTTTGTCCTTTTCGGGGCGTAATTCGGGCATAATTGCACTGCAATGTGCCCAAAGTACGCCCCACAAATATGGTAAGATTATAGCATTCATTGAGTGCTATAATTTCACAGTGTATTCCCCGATGCGTACTGTGCTCCCGGGGAATATGCACAGGTACGTGCCACTATACACCGTATTCCTAAGATAGTATTCCACTCATAAATACAGAAAAAATCTGCCATACTCTAATTTTTCATGTCAATCTCGGATTATTTTCTGTGCTGTTTGGCATAATAGCCTAGTGGACAAAACATTATAATTTAACCCCTTAACTAGGGCTGCACATTTTTTGATTGATCTGGTGCTTTTTGGCATAATGGTGGATAGCACATTGTAATAGGTTCCCTTTAACTGGGGCACCACGTTTTATTATCTGGTTTCAAGTCTACATTATTCTGATGTTAAATATTCTTATATTTTCAGCAACACACCTTACATTTCTACTTGTTTCTCATTTCTTGTTTCCTTGAAAGAGTCCTCTTCTCAATTTGTGCCTCACGTTGTTTGATGTTTCTCAACTTTACCCTGAAACAACCATTACTCCTCTTAACAGAAATCCATCGGGAGCATCCAGTACTCTTTCTCCCTGTGGTTCCATATTCTTAATTCTGCACTTGTGTGTAGAACTTGGAACAGAGTGGTCAACAGCTGGCTGCAAATAGATTGCTCTTAGGTTTCCATAGCAGCCCTGTTTTTACAGGTGTTCACTCTGGAGGGAAATAATGTTCCCATGGCTGTTGAAGCCATCTTAGCTTTTACAATGATCTATACAGGTACTAGGTCTAATTTAGCACCTCTTTAAGTTCCATTAAACATTATGATGACTAAAACTGATTTTCACTGGGTGTCTTTCTAGTATTAAATTTGTGATTGTGGAAACGAACTTTTGTTTTGCTTGGGAATGGTCCACTAGTTTTTATTGAAGAAAACGGAATACAACTTTAGTACAATTTCATATATTAAAATTAGATAATAAAATTGTTGTGATCCTGCTCTCAATTACTGTTACTTAAGGATCACGTTATAAAATGCATGTTATATTTTACTTCCTCTATATATTGCATTAAGGTTTGTTCGGCAGCTGCACTAATAACATGTGAGAAGGTGGGCCTTAGTTATAAAGGTTTCAAAACCTTTTACCTGTCTTCGTATAGGCCTTCTGTTATGACCCATTAAGAAGCATTCATTGCAAAATGTGTTCATTAAAGCAGTTACTGAATTGTAAAGTGTTGTAAAATATGTTAGAGCTATATCAATATTAGTATCATATTATAACAGTATGTGACTGGCAATTGCTACACTGATATGAAGACTACAGGAGCTTACACAGTGTGATGGAGCAACCAAACAAGGGATCTTGCCATTTGTCATCCAACAGGTATCCTTAGTGCAGGTGATTGGTGAGTTTCCAATTCCTGAGCTTTTACCAATATACTATCCAAAAATCACAATCACATCACTTAGACAATTATTCCCATTTGACACACTTATGGCACACATACTTTAGGTGCCAGTATGCTGAGGAGGCTGTTTAGGATTGTTTACATTTATTTTTTGTTGGCCCTTGTAAACTGCAGTAAAGACGATTTAAAGGGGTATTTCCATGTCCGATATTCATGGCAAATCAATATGCCACAAATGTCTGATAGCTGCATGTCCAAACCATGGACCCCACTCCCTCCTAATAATGGACCCTCCAAAGACTCAATGCAGAAATGAGAGGAGGGTGATTTACTCCCCATTCAAGCCCACTACTCTGCTGTATTTAGAAATGCCATAGAAGAGAATGGAGAGTACAGCACAAGTGCAAGCTTCTCTCTCTTCCGGACAGTAACTTTTGGGGGCCTGTTCTCAAGATACACTACTCACAAAAAGTTAGAGATATTTGGCTTCTTGTTGAAATTTCAAAATGAACATAAATTTTCTTAAAATGGTCTTAAGATCATCTCAACTGTAGAATGCACATGTCCAACTGTTCGGTATTTCAGTACTTTTTGCACAACTTGCTGATCTCTAACAAGTAACTTTATTGCAAAATTCACAACAGCTGTTTGATCCCTGATTCACCAAATACATTTAAGGGATCCATTTAAATTGGGTTTTAAACAGTCCTCCTCATCATACTGTTCACATTTTGATATTAAGAAAAAAACCAATAAAGAAAAATAAACCCTTGCCGAGGCTTCAAGTAGGATGCTATCAGATGGAAGTGGCCACTGAGCTACGAGTGTCACAGAGTGTCATTAGCAGGTTGCAACAGAGAGACTGCCTTTCTTTAACTCTTCCAAAGTAGTGGATGTCCTTTGGCTACATCACAAACTGATGATCGCTTCATTGTCCTGCATAACCGGGTGATGACTGCCACACAACTTTCAGGAACGTTTAAGGGAGGTGAGAGGCAACCAAGTGTCACGTCAGACCATTCAGAACTGTTCACTGGTTTGTGTGCTAGACGACCGGCAAGGGTACCTGACCTGGCTAATGCATAGCGCTCTCCTTGATGTCTACAGCATCGTTGGGGGCTATCACTTCTGTTCTGAGTGAATCGACTTTCATCACTGAACAGCACTGAGGACCACTTGTCCCTCAACCAGCTCCCTGGCCAATGCAACCTGTTTGAAGCCTCACAATGGTGAGGTACTGTTGATCAATTGTGAGGTGTTATCTTGGCCTCATGATGTCAAAATGTGAACAACTTTATGAGAGGACTGTTTTAAAACCCCATTTAAATTGAGCGCAAAAATTTTTAGATCAAAACCCTGTTGTGATTTTTTCCCATTAACCCTTGTTAGAGATCAGAAGTTGTGCAAAAAAATACTGAAAAAGTGAAAATTGGGGCATGTCATTTAAAGTTAAGGGTGGTTTTTATTTAATTAAAAAAAAATTTTCAAGAACTTTATTCATCCTGAAAAGTCAACCAAAAAAACCCCAAATATCCCTAACTTTTTCTGAGTTGGCTAGGTGTGGGTTTCTAAAATAGGACCTGCACCTATTAGACATTTATGCCATATCCTATTGATTTACCGTAAATCTCTGGGATGGGACAGCTCCTTTAAATCATTACTGTAGTTTGAGAGTCAACAAAAATAAATGTTAAAAATCTCCCAAAGCATATTTGGCATACTTGCACCTGAAGTGTGTTTCTAAGTCAGTTTTGGCTACTACTCTATGATCTCTGTAGCATTTTCTTACTTACAAATATATGTGATCGATAGATAGTACCATACTTTTCTACTATCTAATTTGGTTCTATTTCAGCCTTATTTAAATGAACGCCACTAGAATGTGTTAATAGGCTTTTAGTAAAAACCATACTTTTCCTTGTAACTGAGCCCTTTTATGTGTCTGTTTTCTGTGTAGCTGGGAAGATTAGCTGAATGTTTAATACTGTACAGCTGTTTTCTTTCTTTGTCCAATGCGAGTCAATTTGAAAGTTAATAATGAACAAATATAATGGCGCACAGGTAACCTTGCTTCTTCGTACGTCTTTGTTTCACCTAATAGAGTTGTAAGGCTTTAAGCCGAACTGTATGCTGATTTTTTCCAAATTTATTACCCCAAAGTAGATTTTCATCAAATTCCTGTGTTAAGACAGGGCTTACTAATGAAATTCCCTATCAAAAAAGTGAAGCCTAATTTTGATTTGGCTTAGGTAATGAACTTCTTTTTCCTGGTGTGATTATCTGCATGGGGTGGCTAAAAGAGTAGCAAGAGAGAGCGAGCGCTCACAGAAGCATTATGCAAAATGTCTCTAGTCTCTTTTTTGCTGGGATATATTAAATTTTCAATGTAGTCTATGTAATATAAAATTATGATAATGACTTTTGGCCCACTGTGAAGGCAGCTTGCTGGTCCTGAGCATGTGTGTCTGGCTTGAGCACTAGGATACACTGTGGGAGTTTCCTTTTCTATTAAGAAACCTCTAGATACCTAATGATGAATTTTCTTTCACCAAATGTTCTTCTTTTGTCTAAAATACAAGCATTTTCTAAATTGCTTTTGAGAAAAACAAGGAGGGGGGGGAAAGAGGTCTGGGGGGGGCCTTTTCGGGATATTCAAGCCCAGGGGGGATTATTTTTTTTGCATATTCTTGTAAATTATAAGCTTTTTTTTTGAAAAGGCCCGGTTCATGTTTTTGCAGAAATATTTACCATGTTATTGATATAAATTATTGAGCTGCATTTGTTAAGGCAAACGTGGGACAATTTGCTCATAAAATTTCAGGTTGTGTAGTATGAAAGATGACAGCTGGATTTATTGTGGATAATAATTTGTAACAACCTTAAGTATCTACAGTCTCCTTGGTTATTGCAAAACCTTCCCCTTTTTTGCTGTTTGTTACATACTCTAGAGAGCGAGTCGAGCATTGCTGAAAGTTCATTCCTTTTTAGCTGTAAGAAATCAGTCTCCGTAAACAACAATAAAAAAAAACTCCAACTGGAATCTATGTATTAACTCTGTAATAGATGAAGTTGCATCATTTTTTTTTCTTTGTTGTAATGTTCATTAAAATTAAATGAGTCACTCTCTATGGTTCATCTTGTCAGAAATATATATCCATTGTTAGAGAGTATTTACAACTAAATTCATCAACACAGTGGAGTAGAGGTTCAGTGTTTACAGATTTAGAAGTTTTTATTAACAGATCCAAAAAAATTCTAGGTAATTTAAAACTATAGCCAGAACCATTTGTCACGTGCCAAGCAGCCGTCCACAGAAATGGCACCAAGACAACTGTAATAGTACTGGTATTTATGGATGGTTTTTAAAGGTATTATCTCGTGATTAAATATACGAATACTCGGTTAGCTCACAGAAACCATATGTTTTTAATTTAAATAAAAAATGCTCCTGCATCCAAATATTGTTGCTACATATTTGTAGCCCCTGGTTTTCCTTTTTCGACTAAACACACGTGCTGACAACTACAGATGTCAGTCTTACAAACTCCCACACTTCAAAACAACTACTGTAAGCAAAAATCATAGGAGAGTGTATATCTAAAACATAACATTTATTATAATCTAATTAAAAATAGAAATAGTGACCCGAATTTAACCAGACAAAATAGGAAAGTAAGATGGCAATGCTGGGATGCTGGTACTATCCCTATTACATCCCTTTTTTTTTTAAAACCCCCCCCCACCCCCCCCCCCCCCCCCCTACAAATACACATACCTCCCTAAGACGGGGCTAACTGCTACTGACAAAGAGCAACCCTACACAAGGAACCTAGCCTATCCACAAAAAGGCCCTATATATTCCCATACAGTTAATTATATCACTTATAGGTCTCAGTAAAACCTCATGTCTCCAGACAATGTTTCTTACTTACTGATGTGTCATCCCGGGGCCAATGCAAGGAAATTGCCAAATTACTGAGAACAATACTCAATAGTTAGTAAAGAGCGCGCTCAAAAATAAAAGACATCGAAGAGGCATATGTGCCCTAGTTCCGACTGTCCATGGAGGCTATGAATGCTCATGGATTGTTTTATTTTGGACCTCTCTTTAGGTAATATTGAGTAATTGCTACTCAGTATTTGGCATTTACTTTCAGTCCCCACGGATGACACCATAGTAAAGGTAAAAACAAGTCGGATATGGGTTGTACGGAGACCTATAGTGTATAATTACGGTAGGGTATAATAGGGGCTTTTGGTGATAGGGCTAGGTTCCTGTGTAGGGTTGCTCTTTGTCAGAGCAGTTGCCCCGTCTTAGGTAGGTAGGTGTGTTTGTAGATGTAAAGGGATGTAATAGGGATAGTACCAGCATCCCAGCATTGCCATCTTACTTACCTATTTTGTCTGGTTAAATTCGGGTCACTATTTCTATTTTTTTAATTCTAGATTATAATTCTAAAAATGTTATGATTTTAGAATATCACAATCTCAAAATGATTTTTTGTTAGTTTCCTTTTAGTGACCACTAAGAACATTAACCTATATAGTCTTTCCAGGTCTGGTGAGAAGAAGCTACCTTTGTTGCACTAATTTTTATTGGCTGGCATGTGTAGTAGCAGAAATCATTCCACTGCACATTTATAAGGCCATGTCTACACAGCAATGGACAAATGCGGACATGAAGAACCAACAGTCTACCCAAAAAACATTCATGAAACTGAAGTTCTTTGTCACTGCCCTTGTCAAAGCTGCCCCTGAAAAAAATTTCCTTTTTAGCTCACCGTTGTTGTATACTTTTTATCACCCACATTTTGCACATTTTTTTATGCTTTATACAGCGGGTCTATAATCTTGTGAGCGCAAATTCCAGCGCTCGTGCAAGTTCGGGTTTCCTAGGTTTCTCATACACTGGTTGAAGTGTACTTTACCCTGGGTTTACTAAACTGTTAATGTCAGCCATGAAATTATGCCATTAAAGTTGAAAGCTTCATAATAATTTTGCTTTGGAGCTTTAGCTACTGCGTTCATATAGTAAGCCTGCACCCGGTCATCTCACCGCACACCCCCTACGAGATTCGGGGCGCAGCAATTACGAATTGCAGCATAGTATCGGAGAGCGCATGCCCGTTCATCCATGTCACACCCAATATATTTTATATCGCACCGAATTTCTGCAAAAAAACAAGCATAAAAAACGCGCCAAAAAGCTGAAATTTAAATCAATAAATTATATGGTTTCAGATTTCAGTTGAACTAATTCAATTTAAATCGTCCCTTATTTTTTGAGTTTAAGGCAGAAGTCTAAGCGGGTAGTGGTTTTTATCTTGAACTGACAGCCTTCCTTGTATGAATATGCATACTGAAATAGCTGTCAATCACTGATAAGACCACCCACTGGACTCCTTAACCAAAAATTAGCAGACATTTAAATGAATGAATTACAAATTCTACTGAAAGTTTCCCTACAAAACCACATATCTAGTTGCCTCCAGCTGTCGCCTCCTGTTTCTAGACCTCTTGTTGGTAGATACATAGAAAGCATGTTTGAGTGTGAAAGGTTACACTTGTAAATTATCATATAGGATTTTTATGGTTTCAATTAAACTCAGTAAGTGCCCTGTTCTCCAGTTCAGGAATCAGCCAGGCGAAGTGCCCGGTATCTAAACTTAATATAGCATGGGTGGTTCCATGACAAGACAACCACTCTTTAGGACAATACAAGAGCACATAAAAATAGATGTAGTCGGTGTATAATTTATTCCTAAATTCCAATAGTAGCACAGTCATGATAGTTGCCTTCGTATGCCATTATATTTGTTATTATGACTTAGTACTTGTACTGTACCATTTAAATAGTGCACATTATTTTAGTATGAATTTAACATGTCATTTTGCTACCCTATATTTGGCTGCAGTAAACTAAAGTGGGTACATCTAAATGACACTACTCACTTACTACAAATGAATTTCTTCAAGGTTTGAAGATCCTATAATTTGATTACATGACGACATTATTTATGTCCAATTGAAATATGCAATTTAGGGGGCATGACATAGAATCTGCTTCTTAATGTTTTCCGGCATCTCCATATTATTTAGGGAAATTAAGCAAATGTCAATACTTAAAACCAGTGTTAGATTCAAGGACACCTGTAATTAAAATGCAGATAGATTAAAAGATGACTGAAAAATTACAGATAAGATTATATGTTGAAACACTTAATTTTTCAGATGGTAAAGGTACACCATTTAGTAATTATAAACTCTTGGGTCCTCACTAGACAATATTGTTATATCTAAGACAACCCAACTATACGTTGTAAATTCATACTAGGTCTTCCAACTATTATTGGAGCACGGGATAGAGACCTTCTAGGCATCCTTAATGCAAGTTGATATGACATATTTTGTATGAGGTTGGGACTTCAATTGTAAATAAAAAATTAGTGCTTTTTGACAACTTCTTTGACACACAGGCGGCGTGGGTTTTTGTGTGAAAGGAGCAGGGCTTAGCATGTGCCACTGTGCTCCAAAAAATACGCCATTATTCGGACATTGTTAGTGATGTAAGGTAAGCCAACTTAAAATTTATGTAAAGTTAGTTCTGACATGCACCTGGTGTATTAATGCTGTGAGAATTGTAAGGTTATGTTCACACTGGCTTTAAATGCCGACACTGTTTTGCACGGTTTTTCGAGCGATTTCTGCGCCAAAAACGCTTCAAAAACACCACAGTCATTTTAAATTGATTCCTGTGTAAAACAGCGCTGTAGTTCATGCACAACAAGGTTTTTACACGCTTTTTTTGGAAGTTGTTTTGGGCACAGAAAAAGAAATGTGATGTCAATTCTTGAAGCGTTCTTTAGGTACGTTTCTCGGTGCGTTTTTGGAGCATTTTTCGGGGCATTTTTTTGACCTGGCTAATATAATTGATATGGGTGAAAACAGTTTTGAAAACCTCACCCAAAAATGCGCCAAGAAACTTGTCTAAAAACTCTTCTGAAGAAGCGTGTTTCAGACGAGTTTTTGATGATGTTTTGGGAACGGAAACGCTCCGAAAGCTGCTTCAAAAACAGCGTCAAAATCAGGCGTGTGAACATATCCTAAGACTGTCTAGCCTAACTTTACAATGTTTAAGAGTTATATCGTAGTGATAAATCTGCCCCATAGGGGTTTATTTCTTCTATGAATGTCATCAGATTAAAGGCATGTGGAAATATATCTTTTATATAAAAGATATTTGTATGACGTGCATCCCATATAGAAAAAAAAAAGTGGAATATTGCTTATTATTGCATTTCTGCACGGAAAATATATAACGTGAATACGTAAGATGAAAAATCACCAGTTTGTATGTCACTCCATGGATTTTCTTCCCCATTGTGGATTTTTCCATTGGAAGACACCAATATGGAAACCTATCCTTAGACTTTTATTGCAGCTGCAACCTTTTCATCACCTCGATTTACCCCTCCGATATAAAGCCATTTCATCCTAATGGTAAACGGGGAGTTGGATGAAAAGGGGGACTTTGATCATTTTTCATTAATCTGAAACAAAACTAATCATGAAACGGTCTATCATGTGTTAAGTGTACAGTATGTAATAAGATAATAAAACTGCAGTCAGTGAATTGCATCATAAATACTTCATCTATAGGCTTATAGTGGGCAGTTAGATGATGAAGACTACAATGCACAACATGATCTTATTTTACCATCAACATTACTGGTCAAGTGGAATGTGTAATTACAGAGGTTGCCAGTAAAGCACCGTGGGTCCTGCAGTACAAAACTTGCTCACTCTCTTTCAGTGCACCATCCTCAAGATTATGGCTTTTGTTCAGACATGATGATCTGGGGTTGCAGGATGGGGGAAGAAATGGATGTGGCCAGTATGCAACAATGAAGGAGATCATAGCATAGATTGCATGTCTGGATGTGCTTGTGTGTTGTAGTACACCAAAAGCTTTGGCATATTTTTCATTTTTGCATGTTGTCTTTCTTTCACTACATGCCTTAAAGAGGTTTTCTCACCATGCTGTTTCAGAGAGCCACGGCTAGCTTAAGAGTCACACTTCCTTTTTAGGCTGTGGATGATTCTACAGCAGTCAATGGCATATCAGCTTTGCTATTCCTAGCTATTTCTGTTACAGTGGCCTGAGCACAGGAGGTTATAATTCTGTTATTGGTAACAGGCCGACATGTAAGGCTTGTCCCATGGCAAGGTTATTAGTCGGATTTGTCTGACAGATTTTCGGAATTTTTGAAAAGCCGTTCTGTAAACAGACTGTCTACTTTTTACATGACTTGAAAGGTAGGAAAAATCCGTGCAGCAGTACACTGCACGGATTTTTCCACATAGACGTTTTTTTGCACCATGCCGGCAGGCCACTGTAAAAAACTATAAACGTATGTCCCATTCTTCCGCTCATGGTTTTCGAATGCCGGAAATAACATGTGGCGTGCTGGAGGCGAGAGGGGGCTTGAATCCAGCAAACCGCGGGCAAAAGTTGATCGTCCGATGACTACCCTACTGTGCTGCAAAAAAGAAAACGCACGGGGAAATTTCTCCGACCTTGTATTGGTCTTTACCGTGTAAACGCATACTAATGGTTACAGCTTGTCATTTAACTTTGATAAACAAGCTCCATTGCTAGTTTAAGATTCTGCAAGGAAGTGGATCTTACTACTGGTCAAACTGACAGCTTGCTGGAGCAATCTACACAAGGAGGGAGAGCAGTTGTGGATAGTAACCCTAGAGAAGAAACTTGTGTACACTAGCAGTATATACGATCCCTTTTATCTCCTGAACAAAGCAAAATCAAATCAAATTACCTTTTTAATTTTAAAAGCTAATTATTGCAGTAAGAAAACCACTTAAGGTTTGTTCAATATGTTGAGATCCTTATGAATTAGGCCAGCAAACCGATTCATATTGGACGGGAACGAAGGTGCCTAATATTTGTAGTTAGTCATCAGTAAGCCCACACTCCTGACTTCTATGTTTGTCCACATCCCAACTACAGCTCTAATTCTGACGCCTTCATAATTGACTAGCCAGTTAGAGCTGGTAAAGGTAGCCTACAAATAAGAGCTTACAAAACTGGTACTAGTGCCAACACCAACTATTATCGGGCATTCTATTAGCTGAAAATGATAGTTCGTGTCATCAGCTGACAAATGAACAAGCGCTTATTTGTCAGCTTATCACATCTTTTATGTGGCCAGCACATATAAACAAGGGACCTGCTGCCACTGGCATTGGAAATGAATGCCCATACAAAATTTTAACCCTGGACCATACCACTAATAACAATTGCCCAATGTAGATGTTCCTTTAAGTGAACTCCGATCGATTTGCTATATCGTCTGAGTTCTTAATGGGTATTTATCTGCCTGTGTTACATACATTGAGGTATTTTAATCAATATAGTAGTAGAAAATGTCTGCCACAGATTAAAAACAATAACAAAGACATGATGAAAGGGCCAACATTTAAGCAGAGTGACATTTTTAGAGAAGAAAGAGCCGCCAAAAATAAATTATAATACATAAGCCCACAATTCACAGCAATCACAGGGATTCAGTATCACATGATCAAAGACAATACCAACCCGACATAATAAACAGTAGAAATCCAAAAGGCACAGTCAAAAAGGGGGTAACCTTAAGCCTTTTTGTTTATGCTTTTTTATTTAATGTAAATTTTCTTTGTCTATGAATCATTGTGATATATCTTTCCTCTACTCTAGGCACTTAAATATCTGCAGGTTATGAATTTGTCTTTGATAACACTGTGCACTGTAGACTCATTATGCATTGTGATTTATTTACAGTGACTTTTTCTTCTTTGACATGTTCCTTTGTTGATATTTTGACCGACCATCATGTTATCTTTTTTACTCATTTCTGAACA
The DNA here is from genome assembly GCA_025379985.1 of Phyllomedusa bahiana. Classification (NCBI taxonomy): domain Eukaryota; kingdom Metazoa; phylum Chordata; class Amphibia; order Anura; family Hylidae; genus Phyllomedusa; species Phyllomedusa bahiana. The sequence goes on from JAODAL010016859.1 coordinate 70,794, forward strand.
ATTATTTTTAATCTGTGGTATACACAAAAACGTATCGGAGACGTTCTACAATCACTGAGAGACAGACGATGAATGTAAACTATTTCAAAATGCATCTCTGCTACTTTATATATACATTCAAATTTAAAGTTCTTAGCTCACTTTTTTTAACCCCTTAAGCTGAACACCTGAAAAGTAATTAATGATACAGAAGAACATTTTTTTTAGGTTTTTGCCATCCTCCTGCGTTGTAAACATGTTAGAACTGTATAATAATAATAATAATCTTTATTTATATAGCGACCAACCATATTTCGCAAGTATGCACTTTACAATGTAGAGGTAATAATTACAGACAAAAGACAGACATTAAACAGTGAGAGCTACATAGTGCTTACAGGATGAGACACAAGGTGTAGGGCCCTGCTTGCAAGAGCTTACAATCTATGAACATTTTTATTTTTTCAATGACACAGTTGTATGAGGCCTCGTCTTATCCGAGGGACATGTTGTACTTTGTGGGGATAGTTTAAGTTAACTTATAAACAATTGAAGATTTTTTTTAAAAAAAATTTTTTTTTTTTTTTTTTTGAAACATTCACATTTCACACTTAATAACTTGTTAGATTTATTCTATCAGGTCTATTACGGTTTGTATGGATACCTAATATATGTATTTTTTAGTCGTTTTGTAATGTATGCAACAATTATTTATTAAATATTTATTTTTATTTATTCTTGTTTTACACTTTTATGTTTTTTTTGTTGTTTTTTTTTTAAATTACCCATGAAGGAGAGTAATGAATGTTACTTTTTTTTTTGTTACACTTAGTATGTTTTAACATAATTATATATTGCTAATACATTATAATTGTGTCAGTCTGAAACACAGTGATCAGGGGCAGTTCCACAGTCATGCCCTGATCGTCTGGCTTCTTGCACAGACATTCCTGGGGCTACTCTAGGTCCCCAGGGCTGATGGTGCAGTTGTTCCCCGGGCTCTGTCTGGTCACCGGGTGTCCCGATCACCCGACAAAGAAGGGAAACCCTTTGATTGCGCTGTTGTTTGCATCGTTATTGTGGTGACAAACTGCTCAATCATAGAGTTTTTCTTTTTTTAAAGCACGGGTTGCGGAGGTTTTCACCCGCCCCCCGGCGCTTGTGCCGGAGCTTGCGCTGGGGCAGGGCTGTGTAGTACAGCCCCTTCTCAGCGTGTGATGCAGCACCGGAAGTCGTCAAACTCCTTTAGTTGTTGAGCACGCATAAAGACGTCGCTGCAGACGACTGACCTTGTGAACCCAGCCGATGTCAAAGAACGAGGAGTGACCGTAGTTTTCTGTGGTCATTAAGGGGTTAATGTTTGCATTGTTTGGGGCCACGTCAGCGTGCATCTATGCCAATATTTTTTGGTTGTGTTGATCACTTTTTGTTTGCATGGGGTATTGGCTACTTCCATCTTGGTCATGCACTTCCAACATCCTACATATGCTGTTTTAATTCAGATAGGTTGTAGGCTGGACCCTCTATTCCCTGAAAGTAAGGAGGCTTGAGAAGGCATCAAGTGAGATACGAATGCCAGTCTATTGTAGGTCCCCAGCTGGTCTTTGGTGGATGGGCCATCATTGTTTTGATCAAAAATGTACGCTTACATCCTTACATTTTTATGTATCCAGAAAGTCGGAGAAATGCATTTTGAAATAGTTCATATATTCATTACTTTTAGAATGCTCCTGATTGTTTTTGTGTGTGCGTCCACACCAGCCTTGCACATACACTTTTTTCTATAAAATTATTTTCGATTTGCTTGATTTTTAATACATCAGTCATTTTCTATTATGTTGATTAATACAATGGTATGTTATTCATTATATTGGTTTTGTACCTTTTTTATTATGCATAATCACATAGGTTTATATTGTGCTTTTAAATTGGTAAAATGCTACAAACCATGAAAACAGTTGTTTGGAATTTGTGAAATTCCTGTTTCCTTCTCATATCTAATGTCAGCCTCATGAAATCAGCTTTAGGTTTTCTTGGCAGGGACTTTACTATTTTATTTCATTTCAAAAATATTTGTTTGGTTAATACTTTTCCTTTTATAAATGGTCATTTTTATTGTAGCACAACAGAACGTTTGGGCATTATTTGGGTTTGTTTGAAAAAAACTAAACCTGCTGTGTCCTCATCTGGCATCAAAGTTTTGCTGCACCATGGCTCCATAGTTCATGTGTTGCCCACACTCTGGTCTATGTAGTATTTCACTGCTGCTTCGTTTTTTAAATATCTCACGTTCTGATGATTTCATCATTTTGCATCTTTTAATTTACCTCCAGTTCTTTTTTATTGTAATCAAATCTTCATTTGTAATAAGTTACATTTCAATATGTAATCGATCTTTTATAATAACATGAAATTCTAAAATATCGATTACATATTGAAATGTAACTTATTACAAATGAAGATTTGAAGCAATTAAAAAGAACGAGGTAAATGAAAAATGGCAAAATTATGAAATCATCAGAACATTTGTGTCCTTTAATAGATGTGCCGAATATAGCCTAAAATAAATCAATATTTCATTATAAATTTAGGGGAAAAAAATGCCAGAAATAAAATGCAATTACATAATTGCATTGCTGCTGTTATTATGATGTAAATCAGTTCATGATTCCCATCACATGGCCTCTTGCAGCTTATGTATTTATGGGAGTCGACACTTTCGGTCCCATACCTGTAACCTATATTCAGTGAAAATGGTTATAAACAGTGTCAAGTAGCATCTTAGCCCTGCTTGATATTATGAGTTTAGTGTCAGCACTATTAAATGGTACTTTTTCCTGGTCTTCCAGATGACTTAACAGCTCTGATGCTTTGGAGGATATGCAGCCTGGCAGACTTCCCATTCTTAATGTGTTAACAAAAGCCAATAGTGTCAGTTTTAACAGTTTCACTTTAATTCCCATGACACTTTTAACAAACGTTGAATGCGCTGCCATGTCTTACCCTGACACATTTTTTGCTATCATTTCACACTGGAAAAAAATGTCACCTGCAATCTGAAAGTTTGTGTTTTCATCTGACAGAATAATTAGTTCTCTCTTTTCTCAGCTTCATCTATTTCCACACCGAGAATGAATTCAGCAATACATGGTTAGCACTTGTACTGCACACGCCAAATGAGTGTAAAGGCTAGAGCTGGTCAGAGCGGCCGTGTTAATATTTCATGTTCTAAGACCTATGTCCTGATGCCTCTGGCAGAACTGGAGAAGCTGATGTTATATAGATGAACAGCAGGAAAGGAATTACAGATCTGTGTCCATTCATGGACAGTTTATATTATGCCCTCCCCTGCACAAAAACAACTAGACATGTATGTATATGTTTTATACACATGATGATCCTCATGCTCCAGTCTCGTCAGACCTGTGGTGTCTACTAAATGGTGAATAAAGAGAGGCCTGCTTATCAGTTGAAATTGACATATTTGCACAATATTCTTGGTTATTTTATTCTCTTGGAGCCATTGCTGTTTAATGCATGTTATGGCACCCCTTGCTTTTCTTTGTTTCCTCTCAGAAGGTCCATTTATTAAAACCAGTGAGAAGAAGCAACTTCTACCCTGTTTCCCTGGTGAAAATAGACAACGAAAAATATAGACACAGTGCCATTTTTTTTTTATGCATTCAGAGTTTGGTGATTTTATGCTGATGTTTGTGATGAATACACATACAGTATTATTAATACATGTGATGTTTTGTTCAAACACGTAAATGTGAATTATTGTTCATAAAAAAAAAAAAACATCCCGTAAAAAGAAGTCTTAGCTCGTCTTTAGGAACAAAAAATAATATAAGACACTGGGTAATGTCCTATTGATTATTTTTGGGTGGTTCAATGGCAAGAATGACTCTGCTACCATACACAATACCATGCGGGGGCAGGAGGTAAGGAGCAACAAACAAAACTTAATGAGCATGTGTGATCACCAGCACTGGGCACAATAGGTGGACCTACTTAGAGGGAAGCATAAAGAATACCAGGAGGCACCATAAGTGAAATACAATAATATGACCATTGAAAAAAATAAAATATTCTGATTAAATTCTCATATTTTTCTTGTCCGAACAGAGAAGTAATATGGAATTACCCCCTTTTGGTACTATATTTTTATGTCTACCCCAAAAAACATTTCCGTTAAGATGTTGAAAGACCCAAAGGGAGTTTTTTTTTATGCAAAAAGGTCAAGATCAGATAATCGGTCTAATCATCCTAAGCATTTTCATATCACAGGGCATTATGGGAGAATAGCTGGAAGCTCAAGCGCCCTCTGTTGGGTGTTTTGTAACACAATCTCAAATTTGCACTTCTGAATTTATTGATTATTTGAAAGCATAAAAGGATGTTATCCAAGCCAGCATAACTCATCTGCATACAGCTGTTTCGGGGTTTCAGCCCTCGTCAGTGCAGAGGAGAGCTTTCTGGCTGGCTGGGTGGGAGGTCTGCTCTGCACTGATGAGGGCCAAAACCCTGAAACAGTGAGTCAGAAGTAAATTGAGGATTTGTTACATCCACTAGAGGGTGCTTGAGCTTCCAGGTCTTTTTCCATAATGCGTTGTGATATGTAGATGCTTAGTTGGGTGCAAAAAGGTGATTTTTAAATCCCCTTACACCTATATGGTAATGTCCCCAAGGAGAGAGATTCCCCTTTCTAAGTATTTACATACTGTATAATAAAAGGGTTTTTCCCACAGCAGAGGGTTATCACCAATCCACAGAATAGGTGATGCCTTTCTGTTTGCTGGTGATCATACTGTTGCTATCACAGTGATGACTAAAATGGGGGCCGGAGTACAGTACACAGCTCTGCTATCTCTGTTGCTCCCTTAGTCTTTGAACAGTGATGTAGCCGTGTATTTTACCAATGCACCATTTAAACACTTCCTCACTGTGCAAGCACGATGAAGGAGAATGTGACACTTAGGACCCCTACTTAAGTGATTATGGGGGTTCCAGCATTGGGACCTCCAGTGATCAGACGTTTATCATCTATGGTGTGGATAGGTGATCGAAGTCTAATGTAGAAAAGACCATTTTGGTATTGTAAGAAGTCACCATTATTACATACCGAAAATCACTACATGTAAATCTGTCATGAGACACAAGACCATGCTGGGTTGTTGGTCGCATTGAGGAACATGTTGCCAGTGTTTCTCATGGAAAGTAATTATATACGTTTAACAAATAAAATTAAGTAGTCAGGTGCTAAATAAAGTTGTGCAGGAAGCAAGGTTATTTGGAAATTTGGTGCATTTGTCCAGGTAATTATCATCATTTTAATTAAAGGGTTAGTCCAGTTTAGAGAACCTACTTCATATAATCTATTAGGGAATTCTGAGTTAGATGTGTATCCTTAGCAGACGACCTTCCTCTATTATTCAAAAACTGATATTGGTTACCAAGAGCATCTCTTGATCTGGAGGACCTCCCTGTCCTATCCTGCATAACACCACAGGCAATGCATTGATGTGAATGGGCACTATGTGATACTTCTTTTCTCCTGTGGTGGTGCTGGAGGGAAATTGAACCATTACTGCTAGATTTCTCCAAAGATTACAGCTGTCAACGTAAATTGATCCTGGGAACCCCTTCATTGTCTAAGTGGTTCCAAATCAAAGAACGCATTACTGGCCGTGCAACAACTGATATGCTGACGCAGATTTGGCTTATGGCAAAGTCTGTGGGAGGATCCAAAGTTTCCTTTATATCAAAATGCAAATAATAGTAAAAACATAATGGGGTCCAATATGGTGATAACACTTGAAATTGGGTTCCAATAAAAATACGTTAAGACCAGTGTAATATGGATATATTATCTACTGCTGATAACAGTATGGAACAATACACTTAGATTTAGACAATGGATAATTAGACAATTCTATTCTACTATTGAATGTCTACTGATAACAAACTAGTCCTCTACTCTCCTGAGATATATATATATATATATATATATATATATAGATATATATTTATATAAGATATAGATATAGATATAGATATATATATAGAGATATATAGAGATATATAGAGATATATATAGATATATAGAGATATATAGAGATATATAGAGATATATAGAGATATATATAGATATATATATATATATATATATATAGATATATATATATATATATAGAGAGATATAGAGATATATATAGATATATATAGATATATAGAGATATATAGAGATATATAGAGATATATATAGATATAGATATATATATATATATAGAGATATATATAGATATATATATATATATATATATATATATATATATATATAGAGATATATAGAGATATATATAGATTTATATATATAGAGATATATATATATAGATAGATAGATATACTGAATATAGCACCTTGTACTGTCCTTAGCAATTTATGAGTAGTACATAATTAACTCCAGGCAAACTAATTATTTTAATAAATTAGCTTTACTTTTTCACAGCGGACCTCTTGGGGTCCCAGCAGGTAGATACTTTGATCAGCGTATTTTTAAGGGACACTTCTAATAAGTGGGGATTGTACAAGTAGAGAAAGGGACTGTCTAGGACTCTAGAAACATGGTTGCTTTTTTTGAAAGAGCACTACCTCTGTCACAGGATGTCCGGTAATGGAGCTTAGCCCCTTTTACTTCAGTGGGGCTGAGCTGCAATACTAGATTTATCCCGTGTCCGAGGTGGTGGTGTTTAATTCTTGACAACCTCTTTAAGTCATAGGAAAGGCAGGTGTGTTTGTACATGTGGTGTATTGTAGATAAACCTGTCATATATTGGATAAGGAACCAATGTCGTTTGAAAGAGGCTGCAAATTTGGTTTATATTATGACTTCCTTTAGTTATAATTGGTTGAGTAATGATAACTAATTGTGATTGTGTTGCATAATTGAATTATGATGGATCATTGATAACTAGCATTACATACCAGTTGGCCCAGTATTGCTCTTTTAGAGCACTTCAACCCTTTACCGACATGAAACATAAACTTCTGTCATCATGCCGGTAAGGAGCTAAGGAATGGGCTCATACGCTCGGCTCCGTAGGTGAATACCAGCTTATTATTACAGCTGATACCTGCTGCTAACAGCAAGGATCGGAGCTGGCCCTGTCTCTGACACCGCAGAGATCCTCCCTCCAATTGGTTACTATGGCAGTTGTAGAAGCCTATTAATTCCTGCCATAGGCACAAAGTAATTAAACCACCATCTTGATATATAAATAATGCGGAAGAGTATACAGGTGATCAAACAACCTAATGATCAATTACTCTAGGGGGGCTGCTTATATAAGTAAAAATAAAACATTAAATAAAGTTTAAAAAAATATATATATTTAGAGTTCAAATCACCCTCTTTTGCCATTTTCCAAATATGAAAAAAGTTCCACATAATTGGTATCGCTGTCTTTGTAAACGACCCATCTATTAAAATTTATCGTCATTTATCCCGTATGCTGAACACTGTAGAAAAAAAAAATCCAGATGCCAAAATTTTTTTGATCCAGGGATTTATTCTGATTACCGGATTGGAGTCAGGAAGAATTTTTTCCCCTAAAATGAGGACAAGTCTTTTCTACCTCATTTTTTTTAGCCTTCCTATGGATGAACACTAAAGCACAGTAGGCTGAACTGTATGGTTATCTGCCTTTTTTAAGCCTTACAAACAATGTAAAACTTTTTCATGTCCTTCAAAAAATGGAATAAAAAGTGATCACAAATCGCATGTATCCCAAAATGATAGCAATAAAAACTACACTTCACAAACGTAAGCTCTTGCTCATGTCCATTGGTGGAAAAATAAAAAAGTTATTGGTTGCAAATTGGCACTGCAGCACAAAGTGAAGTGATAGAGAACGTTTTTATTTTTTAAAGTACTAAAACATTACGAAAACGCTACATAATCGGTATCATATTAATGTGGTATATACCTTTGTTTTAGTCCGTCAAATACCAAGTCCAAAGTCTCATAAAAACTAAATCGGATCTTTTAATATCACTTGCTTTAAAAATACTTATACTATATGTTTCATTACTACAAATAAAGTGCACTAATAATGATGATATGGGTAAATCACCATCTGTATGTCCCAATATCCATATTTACAAAAAAAAAATTCACTAAAGGGAATTAATATTCATATATACTAGCCGTTTGGAGGAAATCGTGAGAAAATACCACATTAATATCCAATAAGGAAACAGATATAGTTGGTACTACTCACCAATTCATTCCGGGGAACAGTGTTAATTAATCACAACATTTTTCGTGTGCCGTCAGCCAGTGGTAGGCAGATCAGGAGGTCCTGTATGTGTATGTATATGTGTATATATATATATATATGTGTGTATGTACACTCAACGGCCACTTTATTAGTTACACCTGTCCAACTGCTCGTTAACACTTAATTTCTAATCAGCCAATCACATGGCGGCAACTCAGTGCATTTTGGCATGTAGACATGGGCAAGACAATCTCCTGCAGTTCAAACCGAGCATCAGTATGGGGAAGAAAGGTGATTTGATTGCGTTTGAATGCATGGTTTTTGGGGCCCCGAAGGGTGGTTGAGTATTTCAGAAAAT
>JAODAL010016860.1:0-10000 GCA_025379985.1 Phyllomedusa bahiana
CCTTCTTCCCCACAAGTCTGAGGGCAGGAGTTTTCATGGACCACTTCCATGAATGAAGAAAAAATCCAAAACCCCCTTTCTTGTGGAATGTGGGGGGGAGAAAACTTTGAGCAGGAAACAATTTATGACAATTGCATGAAAAAATTTTCTTATTTCCCCCCCAACAAGGGGCTTCCTTTTTATGCTTGGGCACAGGGAAAAATACAGAGTTTTTTTCGTTTGTGACGGTAAAAAAATTTATTAGGACGATATAAATTTTCCTTCATTGCCCCATTGCCCCTAAAAAGGCCCCCGGGGGGGCTGTGAACTATTGAAATGTTTGGGAAAGAGCTAGATAGCCCTGGCGGCTGCCATTGTCTTGGGCATTAATTTTTTTTTTTTTTTTGGCCCCCCTCAAAAATGTGGGGAAGGCCCAAGGAAGGGGAGATGCCAGACAAAGGTTTTTCTTAATTAGCGCCCCTAGAAAAAAGGGAAAAGGGGGTTTTAAAGCTCAAGGTTTTTAAAGAGCCCTTTTAAGATGCATACCTCTTTTTGGGATTAAGGGCTTTAATATAGTACTTAACCCTTTTTTGTAGAGGAGGGATTTCCCGACTAATTTCCCAGGGGTTTTTCCCTTTGTATCAGGGTTAAAAAAAAGGAACACAAATGAAAATACTGTGCTCACCCAAGAAGCTTTTTGTTCCAAACAGATGTCTCATAGCAGCACCCATCCCCCAAGCCCTTTAGTCTTGAAGATATCGAGTGGATATAGAATTGTAGCAATACAACACTACAACACAACACATCCTTGTAAGGATACATAGTAAGCAAAATAACGGAAAAAGTAAGAATAATTCATTTATTAATACTGGGCCCTTAAAATGACTTAATCAGCTATGTGGTGTCCAACCCATCTCCAGTATTCATGTCCCTATATATGAATTTCTGGCGATATATATGGCAGAGGTTGGAAATGCCCGTCTTCACAAGTCCTTCAAACCTTCAAAAATAATCCCCTTACATAGCAATATAAGTGTACTGAACACAAGCCTGTATGTATTAACTTATTATCTATCTATCTATCTATCTATCTATCTATCTATCTATCTATCATCTACTATCTTTACTTTCTATATCTCTATCATCTACTATTAATATTTTTAGTATATGTATATCTATTATGTATCTCTTATCTCTATTTATCTTTCTATTAATCCATATATCCCTCCCTGTGTCCTGCGTATCTATCTTTATATTAACTATCTATCTATCTATCTATCTATCTATCTATCTATCTATCTATCTATCTATCTATCTATATCTATAATTCTATCTATCTAATATGTATGTATGATCACTCTTTCTATATCTTTTTTATCAATCTATCTATTATCTATCTATCTTTATTTATCTCCCAATCTATCTATTACTATCTATATATCTATCTCTATCATCTATCTTTTTATCTATTTAGTATCTACCTCTATTATCTATCTCTCTATTTATCTAGTATATGTCTATCTATTATGTATCTCTTATCTCTTTTTATCTTTCTATTAATCCATATATCTCTCTATGTGCCCTGCGTATCTATCTATCTATCTATCTATCTATCTATCTATCTATCTATCTATCTATCTATCTATCTATGTGTCCCATATCTATCTATCTATTTAATCTATCTATTATCTATCATCATTATCTATTTTATCTACACAGCTATCCATTTATGTATTATGTACAGATGCACATTATGCATACTTATATTTATCTCAAATGTATTTATTATATATGTCAAATTTCCGCTAGACATACATGAATACATTTATACACGTAGCACATATCCACTCCTACACATATAGATACATATATGCATAATATATAGGCAAGTAGACCTTCTACAATGCTATTTCCATTACGCCATGTAAATAATAAACTTTCCAAATCATTGGTTTAAAAACAAATTACAATTCCGCAAGGCAATTCAGTTTACATATTATATTTTCCATCCACAAAGTATAGGCTACAGTTGTCTGTATATTTGTACTTTTTATTTACTCTCTTTTTGTTTCTCTGTTTACACTTTTCTTCTCTCACTCTATTTCTCGTTCTCTCTGCATTTCCCCCTCTCTGTTTCCACTTGGAGATATTTATTTTAGGAAAATAAATATTATTATTTTGCTATAGTGAAATAACAACAGCACGATAGTGAAATCTAAAGTACATGATTGTGAGCTGCAGTATGTCCTATAGGCAGTGTGTCCTGTATCCAGTTCTCTGCATTGCTGTATTCCTAGTATACCAATAACAGTTTTAACCCTAGAGATTGTGCAGATATGCTGTGGTGACAATATGGAGGTTCATATCGGCTTTGCTGTGTTGAAATCAGTTCTCTTTGAGGATCGCAATGGGGCTTCTTCCTTATCTTGGATATTGGCCAAATGATGTAGTTGGGAGGCGTTGTCTGACTTTAAGCCAGTCAGCTACTATGCAAGGAATACCAGATCTCCCATGTAAACCATCTTGGATGAGATCTGGGTATACATCCCTTATGATACTGTGTGTAATATTAGTAGCACAATATGCCAAATGAGAAAAAAGAAGCACTTTAAGAAATACTTTTATTCATGTATTTGTCAAGACAAAAAGTATGACCAGAGAGATTAAGAAGAGCTACAGATACATGTATACATTCATAGATACATAGATGGACAATCAAGATAAATCTGATATATATATACATATATGTACACAGACACACAGACCGATAGATATACATAGACCGGTGGACACATTAAAAATATTAATATTAACATACTCTCTCTCTTTCTCTCTCTCTCTACTGTGTATAATATATATATATATATATATATATATATATATATTATATAAATATATATATATATATTATATTATATATATATATATATATAATATATATATATATATATATATATATTATATCCCCACATATGCTGGCTCACCCTCTCTGTCTGTCTCTCTCTATATGTAATTTCCAGATATTTATCTAAAAACGTAGCTGTCTAAATATCTACAGAGCACACTTTAGACAGAAATAAAAATGCAAGGACGAATGTATATAATTTGATGATGAATAAAAGATGGATGCATACACACGTACATACTTAGAGTTCTGTCGACTTACATTATATAGGTATAGGTATATGGTAGCAAGTGCATTAGTAAATTCGAAATTATATATATATATTTAATATATATATATATAACACACACACCTTATTATTTTTATATATATATATATTATATATTATATATAAGATATATTATTATGAAATATATATATTTTAACACAAACATAAATTATATATATTACATACGTATGTATAATATATATATATATATATATTATATATATATATTTTATATATATATACGCAATTATGTATGTATTAGGAAAACATACCTTACTTAGTGTCCGTTGGTACATTACAATATGATCTACTACTATTCACTGTATTTGGATCAACACGCATTTTTACATTATCAGTAGGGTCCTATGTTCAGGGCGTATAGTTTCTATTCATCTACCTATGTTTCTGGCTATTATATGAAGATTAACCACTACAAGGAAACCCTGAAGCTTTGCAGGATTAAGATAAAGCCATCGGTGCTCTATAATTTCCTTTATTGCACTGGATATTCACATGACACAATACTGTGCTGCTCGTAACCACCCATAATGTCCTCACAAAGTACGAAATGGGGATCTTACCTATTGCCTGTTCATAGAGAACCTGCTATCCTACTACATGAGCTGTTTATATAATCCTCTGCTATGTAGGCTTGTTCTAAAATGCTATCATAGGAGTCAATGTATAATGTTCAGAGGGAAAGTCTCAACCTGTACACTGAATAACCACAGCACTGCCATGACCTTTCTGGCTCTGATTATTTATTAAAGTCTATCAGAAGTTATATTTTCTGCTACAGTATAAACAGGGAAAGTCATCATTCTAGCACTGATTATATTCTATGTTCATGGTACCCTTTATGAAGGGCACCATCATGCACATGGCTAGGTGTCTAAAACTTCACAGCAGGACTGATAGTTCATGCATCATATTCTATATCAAGCTTAAGAAATCTGACAGGACTCCAAATCACATGTCTATTAATATAATATATGTTATAATATATATAAAATATATATAAAATATATATATTATATATAAATATTAAATATATATATATATATAATATATATATATAAATATTATAATATAATATTATTTTTTAATTTAATAGTAATATGCCTCTATAATCTCTAGTGCTGTCAACAGACATATTCTCGTTTATTCACTATTTTATCTTAAGTCATCCTCTGTGTTATCATTTGCTATTAAACACAATTGCACCTTAGATTAAATCATAATCAACTTATTTGTGCAATGTACAACTGGTAAATGCAAACCGAGGAAGAGGTATATACAAGTATGACCTCCATCATTTAGTTTACGATTTAATTATATTTATTTTCTTTAAATGTTTTTTTATTTAACTTTCTCTTGTAATTTTCTAAATATATTAAAGGACTTTGCCCTTATGTCTAGCACTTTCATTTATTTTATAAGACCGAGACTTACTATCACAACACTGCAGCAGAACTTTTTATTTAACATTATATTAAACTTCCTTAAATATACATTATTTAGTACTAATGAAAGGTAAGTAAGCATAGATGGACTTTATTATATAGCTAGCTTTATTCTCTGCCTCGTGTTATAAATAATTTTGCCTTATTTTTTATTTTTTTTCTCCAGCATTAATTAAGGGATAATAATTCTTGCCGATCAAACCCAATAGATAGAAAGATAGATAGGTGCATAGATAGATACAGTCAAACATACGTGGATACCAAGTTTGATAAAATAGCTTTAACTATGAATAACATATACAAGTAAATGCATGCATCCATTTATACACAGAGCTACACATTCTGCATCTAGATAGTGGGATAGATAGATAGATGAATAGATAATAAAGATAAAGATAGATAGATAGGAGATAGATAGATAGATAGAGAGATAGAAAAAATATAGAGTTTAGATAGAATAGATAATAAGATAGAAGATTATATTTTGTAATGACTATAGTTATAAAGATATATATGTATAAACACACACACACATATATATATACAAACACACACATTATATAATTTATATAATATATATATAATATATATATATATATATCTATAATATATATATATATATATAATAAATATATATATATATAATATAATAACTTTTGATGGAAGAGTATATAGATAGGCAGATTTAAAACATGTTTACGTCTAGACTTCTAAAAATGTGACTTGCTTCCAAAAAGAGCTCTAGGAAGAAATCACGCTGGTGCCTCTATTACATGACTGGATAGAAATGAATAGTTTGATTGACAAAGAAATGAAATACGAGCATTTTTTGGCTACTTAAAAACACAATATATAGTAATACCTATGTAAGGGTAGGGATCGGAGCCATATTTCATATACTTATTTCAATGTTTCTGTTTTTTGACAGGTAAATAGTGATGAGTAATGGCTGTTTGAACACTCATCTGTCTGAATATCAGACGCTGGAAAATGGAAATAAATCTTATGTTAATCTGACATATCCGCCTGCCCGGGCGAGTACCCTGTAATTTTTGGTTCTACTGTAATAGGGGAGCTGGGATCTTGTGTTAGAATTGCAATGTAACAGTTACAGACAATGCAGACAGGAGTAGTATGGCAATTCAGGATGTGAGATTCTCTCTCCATTGACAATGGACACAGGAAGCGGGGTGTAATGGGGCCTGGAAAGAGAGGTGATGTTGTTGTAAACACCACAGGTTTACTGTCCTATAAGATAAAGCCTTCAGAGGGATGCGACGCAGCCAGGAGACACAGACAATAGAGCCTCATTCACCAGTCCAGACACTGGTCGGAAGTCCAAGTTCAAATGCAGCAAAGCAGACAGGCTCTCCTCTCTCACTGGTCAGCAGACGCCTCTGGCCATTTGGCTGAAGGTGAGCAGAGGAGGGAGAAGCAGTGCAGCCTGTCTGGTTCTTACAAAGTGCTGCAGCCCACAGTACTAAATCCACCATGTGCAGACTCTAAAAAATAGGGTCCACAAAGATGTAAAAGTGCGTGGAACTTAAAAGAACATATGTGGGATAAAGTAGTGATTATTGGAAGGACAACTCCCTAGTCCCCTTGTATTCCTACTGAAGAACCTCAGCTTCTTCTAAGCGGATGTGGTATCTCTGTCAATCATCTAGATATCAGCCGTCCATCGCTGAATCATGTACATGCAGTTTTGCCTTTATTATAGGGTAACTAAGAACCTAAGTTGTGTGAAATAAATGAGTGATTATTATGGCAGGCAATTTTCTACTGTTCCTGTAATCCTATAAAACATTAGTTTTCTCTCATCTGATTAAGGATCTATCTATCTATCTATCTATCTATCTATCTATCTATCTATCTATCTATCTATCTATCTATCTATATCATCCTATCCCCCCCTCTTCTTGTTATCTACCCTATCTATCTATCTATCTATCTAACATCTATCATCTCTATCTATCTATCTATCTATCTACATCAAATATCTATCTACTAACCATCCCCCCCTCTACTATCTATCAAATCTATCTTTTATCTATCTATCTATCTATCTATCTTTTATCTATCAATATCAAATCATCTACTATCTATCTATATAGAAAAAGGAAAATCAGCAGCACTCAAAAAATATATATACCAAAATCAACGGATGCCAGCGATGTACGACTCGAGTCACAAGTCCACACAAATAGATCCAAAAAATCGCAGCACTCCAAAATGCAGTCTTTCTCTTGGGAATCAAAGTTGCCGTGGAATGTTAATAAAGACTTAGTTTTTTTTCATTTTTCACTGCATTTTGGAGTGCTGCGATTTTTTTTTTGATCGATCTATCTATCCTCCCCCTCCTCTGTTATCAATCTTCTATTATCTATCCAACCATCCCCTTTATTATCTATCTTTATCTATCTATCTATCTATCTCTAATCTATCTATCTTCTATCATTTTTTTATCTATCTATCTATCTATTATCATCCAATCCATCCATCCCCTCTCTATCTATATATCTACTATCTATCTATATATCTATCTATCTATCTCCTATCTACTATCTATCTATCTATCTATCTATCTATCATATCCTCTCTCTCTCTGTCTATCTATCTATCAAACCCATCCATCCATCCCCCTCTCTATCTATCTATCTATCTACTATCTATCCTCTATCTATCTATCTATCTATCTATCAAATCTATCAATCTATCTATCTATCCTCATCCATCCCCTCTTATCTATCTATCTATCTACTTTTCTATTTTAATCTATCTATCTATCTATCTTATCTATCTATCTATCCACTCTTTTATTATCTATCTATCTATCTATCTATCTATCTATCTATCTATCTATCTCTCTCTCCTCTCTCCTCTCTCTCTCTCTATCTATCATCTATCTATCTATCTATCTATCTATCTATCCCCCCCTCTCTCTCTCTATCTATCCATCCATCCATCCATCCATTCTCTCTCTCTCTATCTATCTATTTCTCCATCTATTCATCCACCCATAATTAAATAATATACAGTACATTAAATGAAAGCTGATGGTTCAGCAAATTTAAGATGCTAGCACAAATAATAGAGGGACGTGGATGTCTACATCCTGGATTCTGCCTGTAGACAATAATTCGCTGTCCTTTCAATGAAGACTAAGCAATAAAGGACTATTCAACCTCTAGGAGACCAGACAATCTATAGATCTATAGGACAGTCAACGTGTTTTACTAGTAGGATATTTATAAAAACAAGAAAGGAAACCTAGTAATTCAAGTGTAATGATGATAACAATGTATCAGTTGCATGTTGTGGCTTCCTGTAGACCAACATACATACACTCAACGCTGTAATGAGTGGTCATGGGATTTTAGTCCAGCACTTCTGGAAAAGGTCAGCAGTATCCTGAAATACCAGGTAGGCTCGAGCCTCCATGTGACATGACAACTACTTATTAAGTCATTAAGGTGCTCCTGTCCTGTAGCACAAGGCCAAAACACAGCAGTCTGGTGGTAACAAGGATGGACATGTAGAACCAGCCACTGCCACAAGGTAAACAGGCGATTCTATCTATCTATCTATCTGTCTATCTATCTATCTATCTATCTATCTATCTATCTATCTATCTATCTATCTATCTATCTATCTATCTTTCTATCCGTATAGCAACCTTTTAGATATTATTGGGCGTGGACAGCTACTGAACTGAGATGAACATTAAAGTGGTACCTCACTCGGAATCCATATTTTCTCACATCACCACTGCGATAAAGATAAAAGAAACATAGCATTTAACAATTAGAGTAATCTATAAATTTAAGTTAGTAATAGTAAAAGAATAGATAGAAAAAGATAGATAGATAGATAGATGGATTGGATGGGATGGGATGATAGATAGATAGATAGATAGATAGATAGATAGATAGATAGATAGATAGATAAATAGATAGATAGATGTAATGTGGAGGAGTATTAGAGCCAAGATGTATGTGGTCCAGGTGAACCCAAAGTAGGCCCCATGTCAATCTTAGTAAATTCTTGGCCTAGCAGTTATACGGTAATATTAATAAGCAGTCCAGAAAGCGCAGATATTGACCCCTATGTACGTGCTGCTAATCATTATTCTACTATTAGGATAAGTCTTGATAAAGGTACACGCCATAGATATATCAAGGTAACATGTGACTTTTTGTAGTCTATGCGTGTTTGTGTGTGTATATATATATATTTTATTTTTAAAATATATTTTATATAATATATATATATTTTTAATATGTATATATATAAAATATATATATATATATAATATATATATATATATATTATATATATATATATATATCAAGTAAAATAATAAACTAGATGAAAATGAAATTGAAATTAGACAATAATATCCATGAATGATAATGGAACATGAATTAGGGAAAACCGACCATAAATGAACATTGTACTTATCAATCTTGAATTACTGTAATTATTTTGTTACACTACACAGGGCTGGGTTTTAAATACATACCTCGAACTTGATTCAGGTAGTTTTGCCTCTTGTACCAGGAAGCAGATAATATAATCATAAGCTGTCCATACAGTTGTCTATCTATCTATCTATCTATCTATCTATCTATCTATCTCTCTCTCTATCTATCTATCTATCTAGTTTGTGAGCACCGTCAAGTACCACTTCTTATCACACAGTGGAAATGCTCACATAGGTATATATGTGTATAACTATCTATCTATATATACATGTATATCTATCTATCTATCTATCTATCATCTATCTATCTATCTATCTATCTATCTATCTATCTATCATGTCTATCTATCTATCTATCTATCTATCTATCTATCTATCTATCTATCTTGCATGCTATCTATTTTATCTTATCTATCTATCTATCTATCTATCTATCTATCTGTATCTATCTATCTATCTATCTATCTATCTATCTATCTATCTATCTATCTATCTTTCTACCTACCTATATTTTACTTTTACAAGCGCTGCAGCCTTATAATGTGGGCATTGCTATACAGATTCATCTGTAGTTCTGTATTTATAACATTAATATTTCTAACATTAACATGTCCTAGTGGAATGAGGATTCCTGCCGCTTCTCATTGCCCGGCATAAGTTTGGATGCGCAGTCCACCACATAGGTTTATCTATATTACTATAATGTTGATGGATTACGATTTATTGCAATGATGAAAAGTCAAGTATGTAGAACCTTACTGGCATAAATATGGTAAAATTATACCCACACTCATATAGTCATGCAGAAATATATATTCACATATACATATGTATAAACACACATTCAATACATGTGTTCGTTTCTGTGTATGTATATTCTTCTGTTACTTAGCGTTAAACCC
>JAODAL010016860.1:15000-25000 GCA_025379985.1 Phyllomedusa bahiana
AGAAAGGCTGGGGTTTGCGGGCTGGCTATTCTTTCTGTCAAAAATGAATGGTAACCTGATGAGATGGACCCTCACAGCAGAATGAACAAAGACTTATATGTTCTAGGAGTAAAGTAAACTAATACTATTATATACTTAAAAACAAGAACATTAAATTCCATGACAAATGTAACATAACAGCCCCTTTTCTAGATGCTACTTGACCATGTTGAGTTAATAAAGTAAAATTATCCAAAGGTCACTTACCCTAAATTGTTAAAGCCAAGTTCTGCCTGCATTTGGCTTTGGGGGTATCTACTGAAATAATAGATATCCAATGATTTTAGACGCCCGGTCACTTTGTTTTTCTGGTGGCAGCAGTGTATTTGCAATAAAACATATGGTTTGAGTTTTTTTAGAAGGGGAAACTGTTACCCTTGTGATTACACATTTAACGCAAAAAATCAGGGTGACGTTATGAATTCGCATGCGGTAGATAAGCCTAACTACCAACTTTAAATCTTGACATTACAAATGCTAATTATATCTATATGACTTTTGTCATATAGATATGGCATTTTGTTTCTATGTATTACCGACTCTATAGATGTATGAACTGGGTTATGGCCAAACTTGGTGCAATGTGCGCCTGACGACACATTTGAATGCGCCAAAGTTTGGTCCCAAAAATGCCATTTGATTCATACACTTTTATTCATACAGTATATTATCATTCCTCAAAATTATTTAAACGGGGTTTCGGCACCAAAATTCCAAAAATGGCGCATGCAAATTCATAGATGTCGCCCCAGGTGTTTATAGCATTTTTATATTGAGGTACATTTGTCATTATTTGTAGTGCGCTGCTATACAAATGTGTTCAGTTAAAAAGGAATATTGTTATACATTAAATACAGGCTGATTCAAAATAATGGTGCAAATTACAGCCCTAGTATTTATAAGGGACAAGACATAACACAAATGTAAACGTGGAAAGTCACACTAAGGCCATGTCTACACATCACTGTTTTTTTTTGTCGAATCTTAAGCGGATTCAGTATTTAGAATCCGCAAAAATCCTACTGTCAACCAACCCCATAGATCTCAAGAGAAAATCCGAGCTGTAGTCTACACAGCTCACATTCTCTTTTGTCTAATTTCAAAATATGTCTGGTACAGTTCAATATCAAAGGGCTGACCAAACCCAAAAATGCTGCAAAACGGTAGGGGCGTGATTTCCGATGGCCTTTAACATGTGTGTAGACTAGCCCTAAACCAACTTTAATCTTGACATTACAAATGCTCAACATATCTAAATGACTGAGCCAGTTTTGGTTTGATTTTCAGTCACCGGCCATTTACCATTGATATTACTTTCAATACAGGCCTTTATTACACACATAAGACTTTTTGATTCACCCTGTGCATTATCTCTCCATTAGAGATAGCCAAAGGGTACGTTGATGGTGTCATGAAGATGTGACCATTATTTCTTATTTTAATCTAAAGGCGTTCTAAGCAATGCTAGATGCCATCTCCCCCCTCTATATATAAGACCACACTGTTGTGGAAGTCAGGGCCCTGTTTCCTGCTGCTAATGCTGCAGATTTCCTAGTCAGCAATGAGGCAGACTTAAGTCATCAAGTGAACACTCAGGGAGAACATCTTCATGAAATTTGTATGTTCAATCCATGTTTGCGTGAGTTTCATCCATGTACTCAGATTTCTTTCCATAACCCAAAGACGTAATAATAGGTTTATCAGCTTTTTATAAATTGTGTCCTGGTGTACATATGCCTGAAACAGGGTAGTAAAGGGAAACCCCAAAAAGGAAAGACCGATCTTAACAGGCGTAAAATAAAAAAAACTCATTAAATCATTGACAACAAACAAAGCTGATGTGACAAAAAAAGGGACTCATTTAAAATTTTGAGACCTAAAAATATTATCTTCTATCTACGAAAACGACTTTTAAGACTATAATATATATATATAATCTATTCTATAATTATTATATTATAAACATACACATATAAAATACATATATATAGATATATTTACACACACGAAATTTCATCAAATCTTTTTAGCTATCTGCTCTATATATTATAATACCCACTTATATACATAAATCTATATCTATCTATCTATATGTATATATCTATACATATATATGCACGCATTTCTATTTATATAAATGATATATTCAAATATCTATAAATATTTGAAGTTGTACCCCTCATTTTCATAAAGATAAAGGCAAGGTTACACTTTTTCTAAAATGGGCCTATTTCGGGCTTAAATTAGGGAAAGGCCCAATTGGGAAAAAAGGCCCCAAAATTATTACTAATTCATGTTTCCATAGGAAATATGGATTATTCTTTCCCCGGGCAAAGGCCCGCCGCGGGGAAATTTGAATGTCACTTTTCTAGGGGAGCCTATGGATTCCCTTTCTCCTAATATTTACGGGGTCCGGGGGGGAAACCCCGGAAAAATGAGTGTCTATGGGGGCCGGGGAGGTGCCGGCCCCCCCCCCTCCCCCCTGCTTTGCTGTTTGGGGAACTGGGGCGAAAAACCATCCCCCCCCAATTACGTCGGCAATAAGCCGTGTGAACTAGCCCTAAGGCTTCGTGGGCATAGTCCTCACTCTCTCTGTACCAGTTGTTAGTTATTTAGTGTTGCCATTGTACTTTGTTTGGACCTATATACTGTATGTAGCCCCCTCTAATGTACAGTGCCCTGGAATTAATGGCACATTAAAACAAATAATAATAAAAATATGGACATGGTAACACAGACTCCCACATTTCTGTGTCAGGTTCACTATGGGCAGCTTTTTCAAGAAAAGACTTTATTAAAATATAACAGAAAACCATTGTGAGGTTGTAGTTCATCTTCTATTCTATTTGTTATGTAAAGGGTGTACAGTATTTTAAGTGAAATATTTTGATGTTGTAGCCATTATAAATGTTAACATGTCAATGGTCTGTAGCATTACTGACAGGTCACACATCAAGCGTTATAGAGAAGAAAAACCTAGCTCACAGTTTGTCCTGTATATTTACTAAAAGGTTATTCTAACAGTCAATGCAGTTTAGCAATCACTAGACACTAACATAAATATTTCTAGCAAAATAAAGGTCTGCATCTATCACAGCCCTGACCAGTAACATAGACAGGCCATAAGTACCATATATTTTTTGAAATTAAAAATTTTAATGGGCCCTTTTCCCAATTAATTTTGGAAATGAGGCATCAAAAAGCATAATGAAAATTACACCGTTTGTACAGGAAGGTTATTTGCTTCTATCTCGCCCAAGTAGTTTCATACCAAAAAGCTTATTTCATTTTCACAGACAGCTACACTGTTTGGGTAAATTCACATATGTCAGAATTTAGTTAAAATGTCTGTGTCTGTCGTATTCACCTGAATAGGGCTTGCAGAAATTTATGTGCCTGCCACCAAAACAAATCCCTTTTGGATAAGTATAATTGATATAAGCCAGGAGTTTGACTCTGTATATTTGCTGGATATAACTTTAAAGGGAACCTGTCACATAGATTATGCCTCCCCTTGCTGAGGGCAGCAGAAACTAGTAACAGACAAGTTGTTTCCAGCGCTGTGTCCCTTATTCTGTAAAATACAGCAGTTTCGGAGCCTTAAGAGCGACATGTATAAAAGGGGCTGTGCCAGTTTTCTGGCGTGCTGTGTGGCAAAAAAACTGTTGTAGCCCTGTTCTATAGATGTTTGAACAGTCGTAGGCTCAAACTTGGTGCAGTCTGCACCAGACATAATACTTTTGAATGTGCCAAAGCTGCAGGGGCGTGTTCTGCCACAATTGTACGATTGTGCCAAAGTTTAGCATGAAACATACTAATGCACCAAGGTTTGGGGCATAACTCTCATACAATTCAACACCAACTTCAAAGTGGCATGGCGGAGACAAATTTTGCCGTAGAACTTGACACATGTATAATGTGCTGTGAGACACTTTCATACATACTGACGGCTTCTACACTAATCTAAAGCGATTTAAAACTGGCGTGTCGGTGCCAGGTTTTATACACGAGCCCCTAACTGCTCTTACAGAGTAAGGCTTCGTTCACACGGCTTATTCTGGGACGGATTGGCGCCGTACTGCGCGCCGGATTTGCGCTGCAGTACGGCGCCAATCCGTCCCTGTCAATACGGTAATCCACTGCTCTCATAGAGAACAGTGGATTCCGTCGCTCCTCCCCGCTCGGCAAAATCGCGCGGGGGGGAGAAAGTGACATGCACATTATTTACGGCGTGGACGCGCCGTAAACAATGCATTGTCTATGGGGCCGGGAGGGGGCCGCCCCCGCCGCGCTCCGGCCCAGCCCCCCCGCCCCTTATTCACGCCGGATTTGTGAGCTCAATACGGCTCACAAATCCGTCGGGAATAAGCCGTGTGAACGGGGCCTAAAGGTCACATTACTGGAAACAGCATGTCTGTCACTAGCTTGTGCTGTCCTCAGCAAGGGTGGCATAATCTATGTGACTGGTTGCCTTAGGGCATGTCCCCACGGCAAGGGTTTTCAGCCGGTTTTTCAGCCGGTTTGCGGATTTTTCAGACCGCCTGAAAAACCGGACGAAAATGAGCACAATTGTACTCTATGGAAAACCCGGGCAGCAGTCCCCACTGCACGAGTTTTCCATCCGGCGGTTTTTCTGCCCGCGGTCCAGCCGCAAAACATTGTGCAAGCACAATCTTCCATCCGGTTTCCGGACGGAATCTGTGCTAGCCAATGTGAAGGGAGACGACTTTTCTCCGCTCATCACGGAGAAAAGCCGCCCCCCCGCGGTCATGGGGGACAGCCGCAAAGAAGGACAAATACCGGCCGGCAAACCGGACGGTATTTGTCCTGTGCCGTGGGAACACACCCTTAGAGGGACATGTATGAAACTGTCCAGGTCTAAGGCTTTCTTTGTTGCCCATAGCAACCAATCAGAGCTCCCCTTTCATTTTTTCAGAGTACTGTATGAAATAAAAGGAGAGCTCTGATTGGTTGCAGTGGGCAACAAAGAATGTCTTAGACCAGGCATCATCAAACTGTGGCCCTCCAGCTGTTGGGAAACGACAACTCCCATCATGCCCACTTTTATAGATTATATAAATGCATGATGGGAGTTGTCATTTTCCAACAGCTGAAGGGCCGCAGTTGAGGATGCCTGGTCTAAGACTTTCTTTGTTGCCCATAGCAACCAATCAGAGCTCTCCTTTTACTTCATACAGTACTGAAAAAAATTAAAGGGGAGCTCTGATTGGTTGCTATAGGCAACAAAGAAAGTCTTAGACCAAGAAAGTTTTCATACATGAGGCCCTTAAGTGTTAATAATTCCATTTGTCCTCAGGCACGATTTTGTATGCTTACAATAAAATATTTTTAGTATTTTTCTATAAATTGGTCTTGTATACATTTGTGCTGTTTATCCCATGTGTATGTTTAACTCATGTTGGCAATGCCCGCTTACATATATTGCTGGAACTTATTTTCAGTTATATCCATGTCTTTATGGGTGACTATCTAGGAATTCAGTATGAAAGCAGGGGGCCAATAAGAACAACCGAAACGACCTTCAGAATGAGGAGGAGTATGTACATAGACTATCAGTAGATGACATGGGCTTACTAGCTCCTCTCTATATCACAAGGCATTATGGGAAAGGGGCTGAGAAGCCCACAGCGCCCTCTGTTGGTTGTAACAAATCCTCAATTTGCTTTTGACCCACCAAGTCTTGAGAAAGCAAAAAGGATTTTTTAGCCAAGCCAGTATCTCTCATCTACAGACAACGCTGTTTCGGGATTTTTGTCCCTCTTCAGTGCAGAGTAGAGAAGATACTGGCTGGCTGTGTGGGAGGCATCGGGTAGCTCAGGAAGGGAAGATCTCTCCTTAAGGAGAGCACTGAACGAACGGCTTGTAGAGTTTTTGTTTTGCCTTTTCGCCCTCTACTTAGCATTTGCATATCACAAGGCATTATGCCCCCATAATGCCTTGTGATATGCAGATGCTAAGTAGAGGGCGAAAAGGCAAAACAAAAACTCTACAAGCCGTTCGTTCGATGCTCTCCTTAAGGAGAGATCTTCCCTTCCTTAGCTCCTCTCTGGCATATATTCTGGATTTCAGTTTTAAAAATAATTTTATTTTATTTTTTTTACATTTTTTGGGTTCAATTTCAGTCTGTATGATATGAAAATATGAACAATTTGCTCTTGATGCTAAGAAGTCTTTTAAAATAGACTTAAGGCCACATAGATAGTTTATTGACAAGGGCATAACGAAAGAAAGGATACTAATGAAATCTACACGCACGCTGAGTAGACTGCAAGGCACTATTAGGCCGTAATTTGCTCTCTGGGCTTCAAATCTTTTTGTCTTCTCGATTGTTTTGATGTGCTTCGCAGGATGTACTGTAAGTCTAGATGAGTCACATTGACTATTAGGATACTAGATTGCTGATGGTGAAATAAAATAAATTTTCTAATTAAGATTAACAATTCCGTTTTTTTTCATACATGCTATATCAAGGGGGAACTTGTTCACATACACCTTTTTTATTGTTCACATGCCTTTTATTTCTACTATGCTGGCAGATAGGACTCCTTTTGTTTTAAAATTGTAAAATTTGCTTCCAGCTGAAATAAAAAATCAAGCAGCATGTTAATAAATATTTGTAGAAATGATCTGGCATGTTTCTGACATGTTCATTACATCTTGGGCTATATTTATACTATAATTAATGCATGACCCTGTGTCTTAAAAAAACCTCTGACTTCTAAAGATTTTTTTACAAAACGTGCGAAACAAAAGCAGCAGGAATGATCCCGACGCCAGTAATATTTTTTGGCTTATCGCTGCATTTCACCTTGAATACAACCAAGGTCATATACACTTTAATGAGTCATTTCAACCAGAAGGAAAAAAGGTTGTATTAGGATATGTTTACATATGGCAGATTTTTGGTAAATACAATTCTACAACTGTTTTATATATCTGAATAGGGTTTTAAAAATTCAAGCAAACACTGCAGAAATAGCTCCATCTAGATCACCCATCGCAGAACTGTCTCAGCAAATCTGCTGTATGTGAACATGCCTTAATATGCTTATACATTCATTTAATGTATTGTATCCTCATCCCTCGTAAAACCCCTCTTACACCATATTTTGGGTCATCCAGATGAAGCAGGTTTGTGCTCCCTCTCTCCCCCAAAAACAGCCCTGCGTCTTAAACTGTATGCAAAAACATACAACTGTATGATTAAAGCTCTATTCTATCCTCTCCCTCTGTTGTGCCAGTTGTAAGTCATTCATCGTTATCATTGTACTCATTTGACATATGTATGTAACCCCCCTTGAATGTACAGCGGCATGGAATCAATGGCACTTTAAAATAAATACTAATAATAATTAGGTAATATTCATATATTCAAGAGTCAGTTGTCTACCAATAAACACTTTTAGCATCCTTTTGACACATTAAATCTATAGCTACATCAAAGTCCATGTTTCGATACAAGGGGCCTCATGTATGAAAATTGTATTGTTCCAAGACTTTCTTTTCTTGCCCATAGCAACCAATCAGAGTTCCCCTATTATTTCATATAGGGGTGTGAAAAAATAAAAGGAGAGCTCTGATTGGTTGCTATGGGCAAAAAAAGAAAGTCTTACACCTAGGGCCATATGTATGAAAAGTGTCTAGGTCTAAAATTCACCTTGTTGCACATAGCAACCAATCAGAGCGCCCCTTTCATTTTTTCAATGAAATGAAAGAGGTGCTCTGAATGGTTGCTATGGGCAAAAAGGGAATTTTAGACCTAGACAGTTTTTATACATGTCGCCCCTAGTTTTTATACATGTCGCCTTATTTTTTTTTTTTTACTTTTTTATTGTATCTTTCTGACTTAGCACCCAAACCTGTTAAATAGGCCATATACATATACAGGCAACTAGGGGGAGGGGCATGACTTAAGAGACTCGGCCTGAATTGGTACCAAGGATAGAGGCTCGTGTAATGCTGCTAAGCTCATTACATCAGTATAATGGGTAATGGAGCAGCTGTACCTTTATGGGAACTGGAAAAGAAAATATTCTGGGAAAACAGAAATGTTCAGTTTTGCAGAAATTAACTCTTTAATAACCATGGAGAGATGTGATCACACCAGAATTTAATTAAGATGATGAATTGCAGCCATATAATAATATAATGACAGTATAATCACATGCAATCTAGTTATCTATTTCAAGATCGGTCATGACACGCTGAAGGACAGTATTGTGTATATGATGCATTCATATAACGCAGGCTACTGCACTGGGAGATAGCATAGAAATGAATGTATCGGGTGTCATGCGTCCCACTGTGACTCAGCACATCCAGTTAATGCGTTGCAATGGCCGTTTTTGTTTTTTAAGGGCACACAAGACTGCTGTCTGAAATGTGTAAATGGAAATGCAAATTTACTAACATCCTGTCTGATTTGTCCTGTGCAATGCCAGGGCTGTAGTACATCCAGAACATCACAGCAGCCCTATAAAATCATGAAATTGGGATAGCTCTTTATGTCTGAGCTTTAATGTCCCTCACATCCCCATGTGAATGTAGGTAACTCAAAGAGAGAGGCAGTATAATGTCGCACTGTGAGAAAACTGTCTTTTCAGCTTCCCCAGGATCTCAACCTGAAGTCTCATTAAAGCCCCTTCTATTGTGTGCCAGGCCGCTTTCAGCAGTTTTAACTGCTGTTTATGGACCACAATGTTCTGAATGATCTGTGTTTAGTTGTTTTTTTTCCCCTTCCTATTTTAATCTTGCAATTTTTGCAACAACACCACATACTATGGACTTTTTCAATAGCATTTTGCTGTTACGGGAGCAGACTTATAAACCGCAGCAGAGGCTCAGTACTTCTACTATCGCCCCAAAACTCAGCTTATATTTTAAATTTAATATAAAGGCTTAAGCAGTATTTATTTCATTATGTGTTTCCATATTTTTTAATGTGTTACTCAAATTTTCGGTTACACTGCTACATCTCAGCACTTGAAATAGTGGGGTCAGAAGGTAGCAGAAAAGTCATTGGTTGACAAAGGCATTACCTGCAGTTCCTGGGGCTCAGTGCAAAATCTGTAGGTTTGCCTTTACATATTACAGTGTTTTCTGGTCAGTTCATTTTTGCCACTGCCAGACACAACAGAAAAATGTGCACGGTTTCTATACTAGGTTCATGGAGATTTTTGGTTGCAAAACAGGTGCAATGGGATGCAAAATTGATCCAAAGGCTGTGTTTGACTGAGTGCCTGGGGACCAGTGGAGTTAATTCTTGAAGTCCACCCTACGCAGGGGCATAGCTACAGGGGGTGCAGAGGTAGCATTCGCTACCTGGCCCTGCATGCTGAGGGGGCCCATAAACCCTCCTGCCACATAAGGAGATACCAAGGGAACATGGTAGCTGGGGGACCCATTTCACTTTTTGCACTAGGGCCCTGGAGCTTCAAGTTATGCCTCTGACC
The DNA here is from genome assembly GCA_025379985.1 of Phyllomedusa bahiana. Lineage (NCBI taxonomy): Eukaryota > Metazoa > Chordata > Amphibia > Anura > Hylidae > Phyllomedusa > Phyllomedusa bahiana. The sequence goes on from JAODAL010016860.1 coordinate 24,513, forward strand.
CTATGGATACTATACCCGATCAAAGTGACTGCACATACCTCTTGCTTTCTGCCTCTCTTTCTCTGCTTTTGTCCCTGAAAAGCGTCCCCAGGCCTGCCAAGTCCAGATACCCACCATACCTACTGTTCCCTGGTTCCCCTATGGGCCAGTCTGAATCTGCTCAAAAGGAACTGTGGGACCAGTTTTGTCAACAGAGAAAGACTGGAAGGTTGGTCATATGTGATTTCTAAAAGCGTTTCTTAATCATAATATACTCTGTGTGAGAAGTGTGAGGTACATTATGGGCCCATACATTCCAATAAGTGCCATATTATAGATCCATGTAGCACCATGTACATAAACCTTTATTCAATAGTTTCCCTTTTTTCTACAAAGAGCTATTTCCATAGATTCACATGGATTTCATTTACACCCAACTTTTTTTTTATTTTTTAAATTAAAATGTGTCTGTCCACAATTCTAGGTCCTTCAACAACAGACCACACACT